>JALRMH010000057.1:0-237056 GCA_026119935.1 Endothia cerciana
CGCCCTGCATGCGGACCCCATGCCCCCACGGCACCGTAAACCCGTCTGGTGGGTTTTTATCCCTTTTTTTTTTTTTTTTTTCCGCCCTTTTTTTATTTTTTCAGGGCTTCCTTTTTTTTTTTTTTTTTTTTTTTTTTTTTTTTTTTCTTCTTTCCCCTTTCCCTTTCCCCCAGACAACTGCTGAGACCCGAGACCCAAATCTGAGAATGGTCTTGTATTTCCTCGTCCTGCGCGCGGCAGCCGGGCGCCTTTTTCGAGGTCTATCCCGGGATATCGATGCGAGGACGGCGGCGTCCGGCGCTCATATGCAAATCATCTTCTCCGACGTTGTAGCGGCGGCCTGCTGGATGCCGTCGTCGAGGTGGTCAAACGGTGATCGCTCTTGATTGAAACCAATCAGGGTGTCTCTGAATTCCGGATCAGGCACGACACCTGTCAGTGGACCTGGCTGAGATCTCGAACCCTTGGACTAGGTAGATGACTGCGGCATTGGGGTGGGGGTGAACGGCTATATAATAACTACCTGAACTTGGGCAAGACGTGAGAAGAGGGCTCGACGGGGCACTTCCGATACTTTGATATATATATATAAAATTTCCCCGAAGATGATGATAGGAATCTCCGATCTGCTCTCTCTACATTGGCATCTAAACGCAACACGCAACAGCTGCTGGCCGGACACCGACAGATCAAGAACCAGTCAGGTACACGGCTTGCAGATTGACAACTTCCTCGATCGATATGTGCATCGGACGTCCAAGGAGGCACCCGTGCAAGCACATGTCCATAAATTACAACTACTGTCTTAGAGCGCACTTCTACCGCGACTCGGACTTGGCGACTCCCTGTGCCAATACCACGTACGCGGTTCCCCAGGATACGACCCTCCGATGCACCAACAACCTCTGCTTTTACGAGGTCCTCGGCGGCCACTGGACCTGCTGCCAATGCCAGAAAGGGCCCAATACCGTGGGCTGGTGTAGTTTCCACCGCCCGAGAACAGAGGTCAACGCCCTCACAGGTCAGGAGGAGCAGTTGACGATGTGTGAACACTGTTGTTGCGGGAGCTGCACCCCGTGGCGTGAGCGGCTTCTTCCTCTTCGTCTTCTCCTCCTCCATCTGCTTTCCTGCCTCGCTCTTGGGGAGCCCATATCTTCGCAACTCATGCAAGAATGCTTGTGCTGATCAGGAATCTGCAGGGTCATCAGAGGCCGGGGTCCATCAGTCGGTTGAGACGGATTGAGGCTCCTGGGGTCGTTCTCAGCCGCATCAGAAGGGGGAAGAATGAAGAGCGATAGGTATTCTTGTCGCAAAAAGGCCCGACGAGGATTAGGTGCTTTCACTCGCTTGTCTGCGCTGCTGGTCTGGATGTTTCTGATGATGTTGAGGAACATGGTGATTTGTGCCGCGCATCATGTGGGCAACGGAAACGTGATAACTAGGTTTAGTTCGCCCTGGTGTTTGGAATTACGCAACAGAACGCTATGGTTTCTTGATGATTACCATGAAGATGACAACAATGCCTAGGTAATCACCTGAAGCATGGACAAAGTCTCTGCCGACCGCACCCCTCCCCCCAGTCCACAGCTCCTCATCATAAACCTCGGATTTCGGCGAAGTCACAGGCTGAAAGCTTGATGCTGCAGGCTCCATGAATGACCCAGAGGCTCTCGTCATCATGCAGTTGAAGTACTGGGAAGGCGGCATTCGCCTCTCAGTGTGTTCATTTTCAGAGGTTAAAACCACCCGTCATCCACCTAGACTTCCCAAGGAGATGCCTCTCGCAGCATTGCCTCATAGCTTCCGCAGGACTGGCGGAGAGCGATTATTCCCACAACCTAGCAATCAGAGAGATGGTACGGCAGTATATAAGCCTGCTGGATCTGGCCAGCTACCTCAACTGCTTGTTTCGACAATAGCACACGTCCGTTGACACGCTGAACAGGTATGAGGGCTCTGGATAGCACCATCAGCAAGACGCATCAAGACCACCAAAACCTGAGCTGTTGGAAAAGGAGAGCTCGATACAGCTGCACATAGGACTGCAGCACTCCAAAACCTTCGCCATGTGCAATTACACCACTCACGTCTGGGATTGCGGCCACAGCTTGGTCGAGCGTACATCCTATTGCGGGAATCAAGTGGTTGACATGGAGGGCAACTTCTCGTCTTGTCACAACACCGACCATGCGGCAATCAAAACATACGAGCCTGGCAGATGCTCTGATGTGAACTGCTTCTGGACGCCGGCATGGAAGTGTTGCAAGTGTAGGAATGGGCCCAACAATGTGGAATTCTGCTCATTCTTACGGGCTGCGGAGTTCAAAGTCCTGCAAGTGCCTTGTTGGGGACCCAGGCGGTGTGGCCACAGCCGGTGCCACCACTGTCGGTTGCTGCCAGGTGAGTACTCGGACACCTGCCACCTGCCACCAGAGACCATAACTGGGTGGCTGCTAACACATAAGGATGCACAGACAGCGGCGACGGGGGAGAGCAAGACGACTCAGGTCCGGGTCAGAAGGCGACGGACGACCCTGGCCGGGGAAGCAGCCGGCTGGCGGGTACCCAGGGCAGCTCTGCCGGCTCGTCATATTCAGTCTCAGGGATACCCATTCCAAACCTTTAGGACACCATCACAAGTGAACGGGCGTTGTGGTCCTGGCCGTGTGTGTAAACAGGCCAGGGCGTTGGCTTGGGTAATTACGACATCTTTCAGCGCGGTGGGCAGGGTGTTTGGCAGCTCGACGTTCTGACCGAGGACGCAGAGGGCGGGTTTGCTTTCTTGATAACGCGGCAGTCTAGCTCTCACCGGTCCAAATTTGGTCTTTGCGAGTGCCTCGCCGTGTCCTCCAACACAATACCAGCAATGATATCTGTCTCTCTGTGTGAATAAGCGCTTCAGACTGATTATAACACCGCCTACGAACAACGACAGAACAGCCAGGAAGATAGACCGCACTGCGTTATGAACACACTGAAGACGAGGTCCTACTTCACCCCGATCGGCACCTCTGTCACTGCTGTCTGGGGCTTCGTCTCGTCAGGAAGCTTGGACGGTGTTTCTGTGGCAGGGGGTGAGTGTTGACGGCGCTTCTTAGGGCCTGTGACATCGTGCGAGAGCAATCTGATGGACCTCGCCTGCGAAAACACCATCTCCCTTTTGCGCCGGGAGAGGTGCACTATCCCTGACTGCGAGGGTCTCGTTCGTCGGCCTCGCGCTTGACCATCCGCACAGACGAACAACACCTCAGGACATCTACCAGCATAGTCCCCGGGGACCTGCCACGCACTTTCGTTAGCCCACCCCGCAGGCACAGGGTTGATCGACGTGCCCTCTCGGCCTCGAGACTAGGCTTTCTGTAGGAAAAGGGCTGGATGGCTGACGGGTCCATCTTCCCCGCGAACCAACGAGGAGGCGACAGATATCTAGCCGCCCGCCGGGTCCACCCAGCGGGACGCGCGGGAGACGTAACGCCCAGGATAAGAGAACACTCAGTTGTGGCCCTTGGTCAGCCGGTTTGATTGACTCCAGCGGTGGTGGACGTTGGTGATGATGTGCAGAGGACTTTCCCCGGTCGGCGCACCCACGATACGAGAAGCCGACCGTGATCTGCAGCCGCTATGTAATTAGTAAATAGTACAGGCTTGGCTTTCGCCAAGAAGGGGCTGGGGTCTGTGAGCAGTTATTAGGTTGAGACCGGATCCGGGTGTCGCCAGGTAGGGGCCTCAGCTCAGGGTCTTCCTTGTCCTGTCGGCTACTCGTCCTGGCGGGTGAGAAGGATGCAGATCGAGTCCTTCCAGTCCCGCCAAAGGATCTATTTCCTTCTTCCACCCTTGTTCTACTGTTACAGATGGATGCGGCGGGCCAGGGCGGCGGCCATGAGAGGTGGCAAGCAATGCCTTGCGGAGTAGTACGAAATTCTGTGGCGTGTAGAGTACCTAGCTGCCCGGGGCGGCGAGACAGCGTCACCCGAGTGCCCGCCCGTCGGCCCTCCCCCCCCTCCTCCCTCGGTGATCCGTAGACGGTAGCCACGTGTTGTACACGCGCGGCAGGGATCATTGACGACGGATAGGGCGAGATCCTGATGCTCCGCCGTGTAGCAGCACGGAGGGCTCCAGCCCCGGTCTCGTCTTCTGCCTGTGGTTTCCGACGGGGTCCTTGGGGGGGGGGGGGGCCGGGCCTCGAGAGGTGTGCGGGACGAGATGAGGTGACGTGAGGTCGGGCCCGGGTCCCACGAGACAATGGCGCAGAAGCCCTCTCCTTCTGCCCCTTGTCGTCTGGCCAGCCTCCTGGGCCGTGGCCGTGTGCCTCATTCTTCTGCTCTGTGTGCTCCCGCGGCAACAGTGCCTGCAGTGACCGCCCGCCAGAGCCCACCCGGGCCTGAGAGCAGCCGCCACTGGGGGGCAGTGAGGGTGTCGGTGGGATTTACATATCAGGCCAGGCTACACCCACCAGACGGGGGAGGGGGAATAAAGGGAAAGTAAAGAGGATGGGTAAACAGAAGAAAGAAGGTAAAAAGACGGGCGAGCCGAGTTGGCAGAGTCAGAGTCACGAGTGTGATACATACATAACCGTAGCAGGGTGAGGTACTATGTGAGTGGTGAGAAGACGCGAGATGGGTCGCAGCTGTCCCTGTCCCTGTCGCTGGGTGTCGTGCTGTGGTGTGCGCTGTGATATCACGGTGGTGTCAATCGCCCCCCTGAGCCGGTGGCGAGTCTGACTACCCCTCTACCAGGTCTGACTCTGATGCTGAGTGTAGTACTGCATTGGATCTCGACATGGTGGCAGCATGGCAGCATGGGTACTATGGTTTTGTGGTAGACGGTAGAAGGGCCTCGTCCCCGAGCAAGAGAGAGAGAGAGAGAGAGAGAGAGAGAGAGAGAGAGAGAGAGGGTGGGGGGAGGGCAGGCTGGAGCAGGTTGGTGATCACAGTACATCGTATGGTATGCTGTGCTTCCCACCCCCCGTCAGGCTCTGACCCCTGCCGATCCCTGCACCCACGCGTCGGCGTGGGCGTTTGTCTGATGGGACGCTCTGCCATGTGGGTTGAAACGCCGTGGCGGCCGAGATACCGCGTAGTGTCCTGCACATAACGCCGCGAGGATCACAAGAGGCCTGTGCAGAGCGGGGCCTGCTCCTGGGGCGGGGCTCCTTTAGGGCACTAAGGCCGTCCAGGAGCCCTTGTTTAGGGGCTGACAATTAGCTGCCGTCAGCCTACTGCCGTAAACCCCCCCCCCCCCCCAGACGGACCATCGTGGCCGCAGCACTGCGGGCGCAGGGTTATGGATCTGCTGGACCGACCGCTGGCGGCAGCAACGGCACCAGCACCCAGCGGCAGGGCAGTACTTACTGCAGCATGCCCCCTCAGGCGCTCCACAGGCCTGACAGGTAGATAATAGTATGGTACGGCCACGGGTGCCGCCCGTGCAGGCTGCGCAGGCGGGACCCGGCTGCAACCTGCTGCACCTTTCACACTACTGTATCATAGTCATGGCACATGGGGGAGCGAGGGCATCGTGTCCATTCCCACCCCATCGGAACCAGCCCACGCCGCAGGGCATCCCCCCCCCTAACGCAACATCCGTTCCTCGCCTTTCCGGGCCTCCTCTCGCACCACACCACCACCACCACCACCACCGCCATCCCCCCCCGCCCCCACACACACACACACTCACTCACTGTGAACAACTCGTCTCTTTCTCTCTCTCTCTCTCTCTCTCTCTCTCTCTCACTCTCTCACTCTCTCACTGACCCCCTCTCTGTCACTCTCTGTCCCTCCCTTTCCTGGACCAAACACATCCTTCGTTGGCCCTGGTTTTACCTGCTCTGCGCCTTTGACGGTTGATTGCTTCCCAATCCTTGTGCCCGTCGCGGCCTCCTCTCCTCGGGCTGCCTGAGCTGACCCGTGTGCCTGGGCCCCAACAAGTCAAAACACCTTCGAAACAGGCCGGTGACCGTACCGTACCGCACCGCACCGCACACCTCACCACCGACCACTCTGCTGCTGCGTCGGTAGGAAGGAAGACCCCAAGGCTGGATCGTGACCTCGACTTCTCTTCTGCTCACCTGCCCACCCGTTGGGCGATCCCCGGATTGCAGCTTGATTGGATCCTCCTCCCCTGGTCCGTCTTGTTCGCCCTGACATCTCAGCTCTCTCTCCACCAACTCCGGGACCCGTTTATCTCGATCCCGGCTCTGTCCTCCCTCCTCTCCCTATCTCCCTCCCCCCTCGACTCCTCGGCCGTTGGGAGAACAAGGTGTGCTCTCGCGTTCTCGATTCACGACCGTCGCCGCCCTCGCCGTTGCTGAGAGACATCCTCGGCCCTCGTCCTCTCACCTCCCAACACCCAACACAACACGACTGGCTACCCGCAAACATGCCCACCTCTCTCGAATCCTCCCGCCCAATTATGGCGCCCTCGGTACGTCACTTCCCCCATCCAGGTTCCCGCTGATCGTCCCTCGATTCCTTCGCCCTTACCTCTAGTCATCCAGCCCTCATATCAAGCCGCTGCCCTGGGGCGCCGTGGTCAGACCTGGCGACTCACACCTTCACTGTTCATTCATCCTGCCGTGTCTCATCCATACCCCCCTCCCCCTTCCCCCCCGCCTTTTCCCCAAGGACATCTCCTGCGCCTCCACAAGGCGCCATGTCCTCTCGAGACGACCAGGCGCCACTGGCCCAGCAACCCGCACACAGCATGTCTGACGATGACCCCGAACAGACTCGCGCCTCCACCCGCGCCTCAGTCCGCTACAGCGTCTACTCGACCGCCCCGACCGTCCAGACCACCGCCACAAACGACAGTGCCGTTGCCGAGATCCAGAACATCGGGGAGAGCATCGAGCGCATGGACAAGGGGAACAAGAGGCTGAGCGAGCAGCGTGTCGAGCTCAACCCCGACCAGCAGACCGTCTTTCAGAAGCTCGCGCTGGGCGCCAAGTTAGAACGGGCCCTGGGCAGACGCATGACCGGCCAGGATGCTGTCATGCGGCAGCGCGCACCCTCCAAAGCGGGCCAGAAGAAGGGCCTGAGTGAGAAGGATGGGGACGAGATCCCCGCCGCGGCATAAGCGGCTTTCGAGCACACATTGCACGACAGCACCGGGGAACCCATGCCGCCTCCCCCGGATGGGCGCATCTGGAGCGGCGAAACGATCCGGTAGATTCGGGCAAACACATTAGATCAACCTTGCCCCTTCCAGTCCTTTACCACCCGCAACATGGGCGCGATCAGTTTATATTTCACGATGACGACCTGCATCACGGGGCCGGGGGGTGGGGTCCGAGGCTTGCCGTCCTGTCTATATTGATCATCGTAAAGCGGACGGGGCGATACTTGAGAGTCGTTATTTATGTCGGCATGGGAAGGGGCAGGCCAGAAGCAACTTGCATTGCATGTTTTTTTTTTTGTTGGGCACTCAGTCGACCGGAGTATACCCGTCCAGTCATGGGGGACAAATTTGTGTGGGTGGGCTTCGTCACATTTCCATCTAGTTTTCACGGCCAGCGGTTCGGTCGACATGGGATTTTTGGGTTTTCACCTGGTTGTACGTTCGGGCGGGTGGGTGCCGGCCTGCTTTCAGATTGCTTATCATAATGCACGGAGAAGCATTCAACAAATCGAATGGGATTGAGCATGATGAGTTTGATGCGTATAGAACCCACCTCACCCCCCTTGCCACGCCCCTCCCCCCCCCCCCCCCCAAAAAACCAAAAAATTACCACCACGCGTGGGGACCAGCGCCAACACCGCACATGTCCCCGTGTGACCCGACAGGCTTCAGAGCCCATATCGAGATGCCTCCGAACGCCCAACGCCTCTAAACCAGACAGACATTCGTAACTCAAGCCCGTAGGGACAGTTGGCCGAGGGTCTTAACCCCCGCTGGGCAACCCAACCGTTCTTTCCCTCATACATCAGCTCACTGGCGATGATGCCGCAGGCGAGCCACACCACGGCGCCCCGCCCCCCGGCTTTCCCCCCCACCTCGTCAGTTCGGGAGCCTCGCCTCGATCTCCTTCAGCAGCTTGATCAGCTCCCCATCCTCCCCCTCCATCTCCAGCCCCTTGCCCACCCACTCCCTCGCCTCCTCATACCGCCCCATCTCGAAGAGGCACCGGCCCCGCCTGTACCACGCCTTGGGGTTCCCGACCTTCTTCGCCTCGACACTGCACTCGGCGTCGGCGCCGCCCTTGACCCAGTTCCTCAGCTCCATGTGGGCCTGCGCGCGGTTCGCGAACAGCATGGCGGCCTCGTCGCGCACGAGCCCGTTGGGCTCCCAGGCGGGGCGGGTCAGGGCCATCTTCAGCCCCAGGGTGTAGAAGTTGATGGCGTCCGTGTACTTCTGGTTCTTGAAGGTGTCGTTGCCCGTCTCGCGCAGCTTCTTGATCTGGGCGCTGCGCTTCGGATTGACGGGGACGGGCGGCGGCGGCACGACGTGCGGGGCCTCGAGGGTGCCGATGAGCGAGCGGTGCAGGTTGTTGAGGGCCTCGAGCTCGGCGGTCAGACTGCGCGAGCTGGACGCCGAGGTGATGGCCTTGGACTGCGGGTGCATGGAGAGGGGGAGGAGGGTGAAGGTTTCTTGGTCGGTGGCCATCTTGACGGCCGGTGGGCGCAGCGCCTTGCGCCTTGAGGAGGATGAGGACGAGGACGAGGAGGGAGTGGTGGTGGTGATGGCGGCGGCGGCGGCTGGCGGCGGCGGTGGTGGTGTCTTTGGTCCCGGGTGGGATGGTTGTTCTGTTGTTCGGAAAGGGGGGTTGGGTGTGGGGATTAGGATGACGAGCTTGCTACTCAGGTGTGTTGGCGGTTTGAGGAGAGAGCGTGGAGGCGTGAAGTGAAGCGAGGTGAAGTTAAAGTGCTGGTGTGGTTACCAGGCTGGGGTGGAGTGGTAGCAGCGTAAAGGACAGCTGCATCGTTCGGGGGAGAAGCCACCTTATCTTATCGCAACTGACCAGCCGGTTGCAACTAAAAGCAAGCTGGATGAGCCCCGCCTGGGGAATTAACATGCCGAGGGTTACGCGCAACTTGTTGAACGTCAGCCCAATAAATCCTACCGAGCGACAGATTTCCATTCTTGATGTTTGGCGTTGTTGGTCGGGTGGCTGGTACGGCTCCCGACAGCTCCAGAGGTGCACCCTTGTGAGCCGGTGTACCCGTGGGCTGGCCTGTATCGACGCGGCTCTGCACAGTGTCGCGGCATCCGAGGCGAGTACTGCTGGCAGACCACCGGGGTGCCGGTCTGATAGGCACCTGCTGGTGATGACGCCCGGTCTAATCTCTGACGAAGACCTGCTGGAAATGACATGGGGTGTTGTCCACGAGGGCCCCCCGTGCCTCGCTCGGCTGGGCTCACAATGTGCCCGGCAAACAGGGGGATCCATTACGATTAGCTACATCTACTCAATGCTGGAATAACCCCTTGATGGACTTTCTGAGAGAGAACCCTCCGAAAAGCCAGTCGTCACCATGCCTGCCAGCGTAGCTATGTGCGTTCTGGCGGGGCTGCGCAGAATACCTCCTGGCCGCCTTCTTGTCCTTGTCCTTGTCCCGTCTTCCGAACTCTGCTCCCCGGCACATGTAGCAGCCGAGCACCTCCAGCAGATGGCGTTCCTGGTAGACGAGTGACGTCAGGGCCTTCTCGTTGATCAACCCCCTGGCCGCCCCGAGAACCTGCTGCGCGTGGGCCTCGTCCTCGGCGGCGGCAACCTGGTGCCAGTCGATCGCCTGTGCATCTCCGGCGGCGAGGTTGGCACGGGACGAGGAGGATGTGTACAGCCTGCGCGACGTCTCGGCATTGTTGAGCAGGCGCAGGCAAAGGTCCTCAAACAGGTTGTTCTTTCGGATGAAGTCCAGTGCGCACAGGGCGGAGTCGCCTTCTGGCACCAGAGTCGTAAAGGCGTCTGTTCCCTGCGCCTGACCTTGCCAGATGCGCTGGCAGCAATTGTCGGCGTATCGCAGGGCCTCGAGGACAGTGTCCTGGTCGATCGACGTGATCTCGCGTGCCACCATTGGTCGCTCATAGCCCACTCGTCGCCGCCAGAAGAGATTGACCAGACCCGAGGTGATGACACAGGGTAAAAGGACGACATAACCCCACCACATGGTCGCAGTGACCATGGCCGCTGCACCCGCGACGATGCCCGAGACCCCATGACTGCTCCGTGTTAGATGACACGTCGAGACCCGCGAGACCCGCGGCGGTGTTCTCTGGGAGTATCTCCAGGAGACGGGGTGGAGTGATGTTGAGGGGAGAATAGTAGAGAACAATATTAGGGTTGGGTTTTTGGGTTGGGGGCGGGGGGGGGGGGGGGAACAACGTACAGAGCGGCGTGCATCTGGATGCTTGAGGTGCGGTTCCGCAACATCTGGCCTATCCTGGTCGATCCCTTCACGTACCTCAGCGCAGCAGCCTGCTGCTTCTTGGACCGCGCCCAGACCCAGCTCGACCACGAGAGGTTTATCAACCCAAAAATGACACAGGGCGTGTTGCCCACGTATCCAGTGAGCAGATTGCTCGCAGCAAAAAGCGCGGGATGGCGGTCGCCGTCCATGGCCAGAAACGTGCCCACGCCGACAACGAGTGAGCTAAACCCCAACAGCACGTCCATCCCGATGCGGTCAACGAGCTCGGTGCCGGTCTCGCGCGTGTTCATGTCGAGGAAGCAGTCAACCGTGCGCAACATGTTCGGGTCGCGCAGATACAATTCGCGCTGGCTCTGGAGGTACCGCCGCTCCTCCCTCAGCGCGCGCAGGTTGGCCCGGCTCAGCCGTCCGTCGATGACGCTGAAATAGATCATGCAGAGCGCCGCGGTCCCGCCCAGGGCCATCAGCGCCAGGGCGTACGTGGGCACAGGCGTCTCGTTCCACACGTTGGCGGCGAAGTCGCCTGCGTTGGCCAGCTCGAGAAAGCCGACGGCGCCGAGGAGGTTGTTCCGCAGCCGGGTCTCGGGTGCAGGCCTGAAGCCGCCGCCGCGTGTCCTCACAAAGTTCAGGTGCGCCGCCGCGCCTGGCAGCGGCTCCGACCTCGTCGATGATGGCCGTGACCCAGGCGCGGGCCGCGTCGTTGGTGTTTCATCGACCGGAGAGATCTCGGTGGACCATCGCGGCAGTTCGATCTCGGCTGAGTTCACTGTCGCCGGGCTCCCGGGATCTTCCAGCGTGTCGAGAGACTCGAGGTCCATGATCCAGTCCTGGGTCCTTTCAGCGGAGACGGCCATCCTGTGGTGGTATACCTTTGCTCTGGCGGACCTCGGAAGCCTGTCCTGGCGATGGTCTTGTCGGGAGAGCGGAAACAAAGGGGAAACAGGGAGGCAAAAAAGATGCGACGACGACGGTCGGCTGCTTGAAACGTGGATACTCGGAGGGCGGTGAAAGGCTAGGCCGAACGAAAGGGTGGGCCCCCGGAACCGGTGATTGGGCGCTACGGGGCAGAGGATCTGCAGGCCAACTCCGCGGTCGGTTACCGCATACTCCGTCGGCGGCAACTCTTCGCCAGCGGGCAGAAGAACCTTGCCTGAGAGTAGCTAGCCTCGAGTCCGAGTGCCTGTACCCACATATACAATAGTCCTCAGGTTGCCAGGAGAATCGGTGCTTGTGGTTGAGGGATCTATTTGCTCTCTCTTCACCAGCCATGATCTATCTTCAGGCTTCTCAGACGGCCCTTCCTGATAGGATTTGCCGTCGAAGATGGTCGTGGAGGACCACCGAGGCAGTCCGTACTGTTGTTAGTAGTGGTTTGGCAGCTCCCCAATGTGGGCCTCCCCGCCCAGAATCGTTGTCGGATGTACGTTGACGACAGTCGTGCTACCAGAAAATGACAAGTTCCAGTATTCAGGGGGTAGAAGGACTCCTAGATTCGTCGATTGGAAGGGCCGGACCGTGGTTGCTAGGCGGGACATTACGCGTGATCCCGGACGCCGAATTCTCAACAAAACGGATGTGATAATGACCAGTGGGCCACCTAGCAGGCCTTCTTCTGTCAAAGGGTGCTAGACTCGGGTTGGGCTTCAGATGGTGACGGGAAGTGTCTGCCAGGTCGTACTGACTTGCCGGTACCTGATCCTTGACGACCGGCGACGAGTTTTCCGTCTTTTCAAGGACAACAGGTGTCACGACAGAGGGGCTTCGATCCCTGGGCAGTCGAAGGTTGTATGTGCTTCTGCGTCACCCCTTCAGGTCTCTTGCCTGGGAGTCTGGTCCCTGCAAGCCTGTTGCCTTCATGTCGCAGACGATGACTCCAATTCTTACAAGGGTCTTGACTAGACAATAGGCCAGTTATCATCAAGTCTCGTCCTCTCATCCGGAGAAAACCTCGAGGTATCATGTATTTTGGGGATATATGAGAGCGCTCGGCCAATGGGCTCTAAACAGAGATTAGCAACATGAGCTAGGAGACGGTGAGAAGAGGAGGAGAGGTTGAAGTCAGGGCGTAGGAAATGTGATAGATCACAATATCTGATACTAAGCGTGCCTCCTTTCAGGCTGCCGGAAAAGGTCCGGAACAACATCAATTGGGTTCCTTGGACGTTTCTCGACCTGCAAAACCTGACCCGATGCCAGATACGCACCTGGTGAGGTGTACCTGTCGATGCAACTGGAAGTGCTTTGCGATATCGGATAGATCCAACAACTCTACAAAATAAGTGCCGAGCTACGCTTGAGCGAGTGGTACTCAACACAGGTGCTCAGTATTGAAGACGGTCACTGAAGCTGTGGGGAACGTAGATGTTATAGCGCTTCAACGTCACTGTCAGTGGCATCATGTTCTCGGTGCAACATAAGATAAGTACGCGTGGAAACCAAGTATAGACGTCTCTGTCGCAGTGTGCAGATGCGAAAGAACAGTGATAGAATAACATCCGGTTTTACGATGGAGACTATACGCAATATCTTATTGTGGAGCTTTCTAAGGGCAGGACATTGGCGTCTACTTGTAAGAAAGGTTTATCAGACGGAGTATGAAGCGAGGGAGGTAGTTCGCCAGTCAACATGGCGTCGTAGACCTCCTTACCCATCGATGCAAAACTCTCACCAGCCCCGGGTTACCAAGAGCATCCGTTGACACACTGCAACGACAGAGCAGGACTGTAATGTGCAGAAGCAGCAGGTGCACAGGGGTATATGTGAGCGATTGGAGGTGAGTGGTCAGGAAGCAGAGACGAGACACAGGAAACAGGCAGTATTGGATACCGTGGAAAGTCTCACTCAGTATGTTCCACCGCGGAGAATAACACGCATATGTATTGAGTTTTTGCAAGAAAAGGCCAACATCTGTTGCACAACGCAGGAGCGCCTGAAAGAGGATAAGGTAACATGCCATGGTGAACATTCGCTCAGGCGCCTCACGTCTATGACATGTGGCGCGAACTCTAGCATCACTAGCACACAAGGCTTAGACCTTAATCCATCTGCGGCCAAATAGGCTCGTCTAACAAGCAAGTCTTAGACCCTTCCATCCTAGCAGAGGTCGGCTCGAGTTATCTGTGTGGATGTACAAAAGTGCAGGCAGCAACGCCAGCACCAACTCTTGAGTTTAAGGACCTCCTTCACAGTATCAAAACTTCCTTTCCCAATATTGTAAGATGAACCCTCGAAGACGCCAAGATGTTCTTTTCAAATATGAGATGCATTACTGCACGTAATATTTTCATTGTGGTGTTTAACGAAAGATGGGGTATGAAGGGTGCAGCGGCTCTCCTAATGGAAGCTCTGGACTTGATCTAAACATAGATCCCCAGCCGCTTTCAGTGTCGTTGTCGTTTATTCCTTACTAGTCGCGGTCCATTTTTGAGCATATTTTCTCATTGCAATACTGCCAGGGAATAGGTTTCGGTGGATAGCTTCTATCTGGTGGCGATCCAGGCACAATCAAACGGCCTGAGACCGATGACTTGCTCAGTCAATATGATATTAACATAACTGGACTTCGACTAGAAGAAGTGCAAGAAAACATCAATTTCTGGCCTTGTAGCACATGGGTTGCTTGACAGCAGGAACCAAAGCCAATAAAACTCCAACTTGTCGAGAAAAATGCACAAGTGTCTGTAGCCTATACGAGGATGTCCTCGCGCAAAACAGGCGCCAAGCATACCGCTTCAGGTCACGTCACTCGCACATTATGGGTCTCAGGGTTTTCAAAAAACAAGTGAAGGGCCCTGATGAGTCTAAAGGGCCTGGTGATCTTAAAAACTTTCGGGTGCCAGATGTACTCAGCACCTATCGCCACAGGGTTGTGGATGAGAACCGTCGAGAGTTCTGTTACTGTAACTTGTGACTCCATACCGAAGCAAGGTACAGCATTCTCATAGTATTCCCGACACCAAGTCACCGACGACTTCGACCACATATCACAGATAATCCCCATATACCTTGATCTCGATGCAGAAAACCTACAGGTTCTCCCAAGTGAGTCGACACCGATGTTTTCAACCATGCTTATTCGTGATTAGCCTTCTTCTCCTCCGCCACCATCTGCTTGTACTCAAGCCAATCGTCTTTGCGTGGGAAGGGATCATCAGGAATTGGCACACCGAGGAAGTTGCACAGCGGGCCCCAGCCGTCCTTTACTTCATATTCCAGAAACTTACGGCCTTCGCACAAGCTGCGGACCGTCTCATTGTGCTTCTGATAATATTCGCGCCCGTTGGCAGGGAAGTCATTGCCCCAGCAATGTGTGTGGTACTTAAGGGACAGGGGCGCCATGGGGGAGGTGCTCTCAGCTGGCCGATTAGAATGTGCATGCCACAAGGTGGACATCATTGACTTGTACCAGGCGTCCTCAGAGCGTGTGGAGAGAATGATGACCGCTTCCGGATACGCGTTGACGAGTTCCTCGGGGAAGATGGCGGCAGGGAAATCAGAGACGCCCTGATTTGATTGTTGATTCACGGGTCAGCATGCTTCTCTTGCGCTGCTGCAGGACCTTGTCTGGAATTTGTGAACCTCATTGCCGGCTAGGATCTGTTCGAAATCTCGCCGTTCCCACGTATTTCCGACACCTTCGTACTTCGCCTGGAGGGCCCGTACCCACAGGTCTTGATGACCATTTTTTCCAACGTCTCTCATGTGATAGATAGGAGAGATACCTAGGTGGGTGAGAGCATCTGCCAGGGCTGCAAGGACTCAGCTTGTGTGACAACATGACTGAGGGTAGAATAGATTGGTTATTTACATTGAGTCCCAGTGCGGGGCAGGCCGAGCACAAGTACTTTCATCTTCACGCTGCTCGTGTAGCTGGCGATTTACAATCTCGGGACTCGATCAGTGATACAGACTATTAGCACCTAGGATTTCAGGAGTGAGCTTTTGTGGTTTGTTCACTTGATATTTATATCATGTCGTTCCGTGCGGTTAGGATTCGGGAATAGTCGGGGCCGGAGAATCTCGCACGTCTAAAGCCGTCCGACTTACGTCCCCAGTTGAGGTACATGATAAGAGGTTTCACCTCTCGCCACCCCCATCCCTTCGGTCAGAGAAATTATATACATATAATATGTTATAGAGCTAGGGATAATTAAGGATTCTAGGAAGTGGAGGTGGGTCTCCTAGTAACATAAAGGCAGTTACTTGAAATCCTTGAAATTTCCTGTTGACAAGTTGGGCTAGTAGGTATATTTTTTACTAGACCTTGTATTGAACTAGAACTTGGGTGCAGTTGTACAATGTGACAACCCAAGCCGAGGTAGCAGAGGGCTCAGTCAGCCCTAGCATGCTGGTTTAGAAAGAAAGCAGGACAGAAGCCCGAGGGTTAGAAAAATCAGCGCCTCGACAGTGCATTAGGTCTGAACAGAGAATGGAGAAGAGAAAAGGAGTTGGTTCTTGAGTCCAAGTTTTTAAAGATGCGGCCTGAAGGGTGCCCTCTTTAATGCAGGTCTGCACCTGACGGGCTATGTCACTACCCACCACAACAGCATAATTCACCTGCAATAGCTCTCAGACAACAACTTATGCCTGAGACTACTAGGTAGGCAGCCACTTCTCTCAACAATTGTGCAAGGCAGAGTTCAATACCATATTGCCAGAACACGGGCGCGGGAGGCGTAATCTGTTGGAACATGCGTGCGGACTAAGTACGTCAGAGGATCGTACCCAGCGGCCGTTTGAAAGCCGCGGAATGATTCGTCCGGCGCCAATGGGCCTTCCAACTGTTAGAGCTGGGATCCATCACTTGATAGCAGACACTCACATCAGCCTCGAAATTCAGCCCTTCCGTCTCCAGAACTGTTGCCCCCTGCGAGTTCTGTATGACTACAATGCCTGGACAACTCTGCACACGACGAGCAGGTAGCCGCGCCCGGCCGGATACGAAAACCCTGACCATCTCGAAAAACGCCGCAGTAGAACGCGATACAGTTTCAAGATGGATGATAAGACCTTAAATGTCTCCGTGATTGGACATGGGTACGATTCGACATTCGGCGTTGGGTGAACCCGGCACTGACTATTGTGGTGTGGCAGCTTGTCTGCGAAAGTCTTCCATATATCCTTTATCGACCTGACAAAAGGGTTGAGACTGCACTCTAACGTCTAGCGGAGCCTTAGGCTGGGCGATTCTGCTCTAGATGATCACTCCTCGGTCAAGCACTTCGACTCCATCGATTCTATGCTGTAAGACCCTGAGATCTATCTTGTATTCGTTGCCGTTCCTCCTAACGCACCTTATTGAAATCACTCGGCAGATTCTAGAGAGCGGAAAGAATGTCTTAGTCGAGAAACCTTTCGTTACGACCTCGGCACAGGCTGAAGAGCTGGCGAAGCTAGCAGGAGAAAAGAACAAGCTAGTCCGCGTCTATCAGAACAGACGATGGGACTCGGGCTTCCTCACTGTGCAGAAGCTGCTCGAAGAGCGGAAGCTGGGAAGCAGTTACGAGTTTGAGACACACTTCGACCGCTTCAGGCCTAGTAAGCCGAGGAACTGGAAGGGTAAGCGGATGCTGGATGCTGGCTTTGGCGCCATATACGATTTCGGTACGCACCTCATCGACCAGGCCTTCGTGCTTTTTGGGAAGTTCACCCAGCAGCGTACTGGAAGTTCATATCTGGGGATGGAGGATCTGAGGAACAGGCAGACAGTGCCAATGTTATGCTAGTCTACGCTGACAAGGGCCTGATCGTACATGCACGGATTGGCGTGATGAGTATCGCAGACCAGCAGCCGCGCTTCTGGATTTGTGGAACGAAGGGTAGCTACCACAAAATGGGGCTTAATCCTCGGGAACCGCAGCTGATATCGGGAATGAAAGTTACTGATCCGGGTTTCGGTGTTGACGGAGCCGCATACAACGGAAAGCTAGAACTTCTACAGGACGATGGCTCCATCCACGATTTCACCTACTCGAATGTGGAGCTTGAGACATACTTGAAATTCTAGAGCTTCTGGCCAGGGCTCTGTCCGCAGGAAAGGAGGAGGGCGTCCCTGCATCTGCGGGGCAAGCGGCAGAGGTATTAAAGATTATTGAAGCAATAAGAGAGAGCGCCCGGAGCGGCAAGGAGGTAGCTGTTACTTGAAGTTCGGAATACAATTGCAACGTGATAGCTTCATGATTACTTGAATCATGATCCCTTTTCCGCATCCAGCTGTAATCTCTGTTATGGTTCAAAATCTCGCTGGAATCTGTCGGAAAAAAACGATCGCCAGTGCTCGAATACTGGCTGTACCTATATTTTTTCCCACAGAATCCACTTCGATACCAGGCCGACGCTAGGCAATGATGTAATTCTTACTGCTTGTCGCAAAATACGAATGTTGCGTCATATGTTGAGCCCCCGTTCAGTAATTCGAGGTTCTTGTCCTTTTCATACTCCTGGATCAGGCCAAAGTCGTGTTCTTGACTTGCGTGCCATTGGCGTTGGTTAAACAATGAATAATTACCAGCCCGAGCGACGGCCAGGTGGGGGGGGGGCATAGTTGACCTTTTAGAAATATAGACAGAGGATGGCGACTGAGTCGAGGGTCTCATTCAAACAAACGCATTGAAAGGTACTAATCAATGTTAAAACTCTCCGTAAGGGAATGACAGGTGGTTTCTCGTGACACCTAAACTCAATGGGTCTTTATTAACACTACGCCAGAGGAAGTCGGCCTAGTCCATCAATTCTAGACTAAGAACAGCGAACGCTGGAGATGATGGGTTCACGTCACCAGGTGGCAAGAGTAGTAAAGATCAGTGCATCTCATTTTGCTGTCAATGAACGGGTCGCCGTTTGTATGAAGGTCGCCCAGAATCTTAAATCTACAATTTATATAACCTTACACACTCTAAAACATACACAACCTCGAGATTACCGCTCGGGCTTCCCCTTTTTGTGTTCCTCTTCCTTCAAGCTTCTTCGGGTCTGAGATTTGACGAGTGAAGAAGAGGTTGAGGACACGGAGTGTTGGCAGACTGCAAGCACCGCCAGCGCTACGGGTAGGCGCTCATGGGCAACAAAAACTGGTCCACTGGCACATACCTCGAAGCTGACATAGATTTCGCTCGGAATTTCCGGCCTTCTTACTGAATCTTTCTTGACAGTATAGTACGGACCGTCACGGAATTCGTCTGACAAGGCGAAATCATGGTCGGTTGGGGTTCGGCGGCGGTCGTAGAATGTCTAGTTTCCTTCTAGTTTCCTATGTGCCGTCCTAATGTGGATCACTGGGTCCCGATGCGAAAAGTGATTGTGCAGCAGCCATTATCCTCATGCTACCTCAATGGCCACCCAGGTTTAGAAGGCTCGGAATCACCATCATAGAGAGGATTTTGGTGGTGAAGCTCTGGGAAGTGGATGCTCAGATTTTCAATGCCGAGGGAAGAACCTAGGAATAATATGTGGTGTATGCCACGCCTTCCTGAAAGAGAATTGAATGGCCAGTGGATCGCGCGTTTCTTGCGTGAGACAAGATCGGGGTCGATATCACCGCGGTTAGTACAATTGGGCAATTCCTGATATTTCATTCTACTCGCAACAACTTGGACACGGCATTTCTTCTGCAAGCATTATCCGAAGGTAGGCGGAGATAAGAGGCGGCATCATCAGGCTTCGGCCCGGTCTTACAGTTACGTGTATGTCGACGAGAGTGCAAATGTCTGGAAGCATAATTGGGACGCAGATTGCTCCTGGCCTCCTTTACCGGCCTTGACCCTTTTCTCGTTAGAGGATTTCGCCCTTCTCCCCCCCCCCCCCTACCTTGGGTAAATAGGAGAAGAAAAAGAAAAGCAGGGACGAGGGAGGACAGCCAGAAGTTCTTCATCTACCGCGCTAGACTTGGTCATTAGGTATCGGCTCGGATGAGTACTGAGTGACTGGCCGTGCTTGGGGAAGCCTCCCGGGACTATTATTCAAAGACTTGTATTGTATGTAGGATGATCTTGTGGTGGGTTGACTATTCTTGATATCGAGTTGGAGCATTTCACCGGGACTTTGTGGCACATGTCAGGCAACAAAGCCAGGATTTACGACCGCTGCTTCTCAGGCATATACATTGGTAGACAAGAAACCGCCCCGCTGTATCGGTCGATCTTATCGCGTCCAGGTTCTGTCATGGCGTTCAAAACCAACATTGAACAGGCAGAGAAATCGAAGTAGAGCTGTGATCGATATTGGTTCCACACAATTCTAAACCATGCGACCTGCCTAGCGACGAGGTTTGCAAAAGACTGAGTGGCATGACAACGTTCTGAACCGGAAATGTCGGTCCCATACTTTGGTTCGTAAGCGATCGGGGTGGCCATGTCGAGACTCTCGAAGGTCCGGACTTGATTCCCGGTAATTATGCTACTCATCTAGTACCATGTTGAAATGTTGGGCGCTTTCCCTCCATAAACAGTCAGGAACGTGGGCTCCGAGATTAATTGGTGACCAGGACGTACCGGGATCCCGGCTTGAGGCAAGATGCCAAGCAAAAGCCAAGACGAGGCTCAGATCTGCGGTTTGAGGACAATGCAGGCTAGCTCTTCCATATTAAAGGCGTTTCAGCTATCTCGCGCGTAACCAGGTTGCCAGGGTTCACGAGCCAATCTTTCCTCAGTGATTGTACAAGCTAGATGTCAAAGGTCTTGCGCTGGTCGCTGATCCCCTTGTCGTCTGTTGCGGCGCAGGGCCACCGTGACCACGCACGCTATCTATGTACCATCCTCTCATTAACCTCCTAGTGGTCCTCGGAGCATCCTGCCTAATTACTAGGTCCGGACTGGTGCAAACCGTCTTCTCTCGTCGTAGCTTTGTGCAGTATTATGATTATTACATTTAGGCACATCACGGTCCAATATGCCGGAGCCACTCCTGATTCACGCATGGGGCAATGATGGCTTAGGAGAGGATTAAGGAAAAATCATTTTAAACTTCAAGGGAAATTTCTCCCTGTCTAGCCGATGTTAGGCTGAACTCAAGAGCTACAGCGGAGGCGAGCATCTTTATATAAAATGAGACTGACTCTCCCTGTTTGATCAGTGGTATAGTTGTGTTCTTGAACGATCCAAGATAACACCCTCGCAGCCTCCGAACCGTTCTAAGCAAAAGGCAAAAAATCATGGCCGTCAAGCGTATTCTTCTAACCGCCGCTCTGAGCAGTGCCTGTCTCGCCGCACCAGCTACCACCACTGCTCCAGCAAGCACCACAGCTGCGGGAACAGCAACGGCAGCCAGCGTCACGGCCACTTACAGCGGTAATCCTTTCGACGGTGTTCAACAATGGGCAAACTCGTACTATGCATCTGAGATCTCGGCGTCTGCCCTGGCCACGCTGACCGGCGCCATGGCCACACAGGCCGCCGAAGTGGCCAAGGTGCCCACGTTCCAATGGCTGTGCGCGACTTAGGATCATTCTGGTCTCTCAAGATTCTCAGGTCGACTGACCTTGAATAGTGATACTGCTGCCAAGGTCCCGACACTAATGGCTGAAACCCTCGGAGATATCCGTGCCGCGAATGCAGCCGGCGCCTCGCCAGCATACGCGGGACTCTTCGTCGTCTACGACCTTCCGGACCGAGACTGCGCTGCCGCCGCCTCCAACGGCGAGTACAGCATCGCAGATAACGGCGTAGCCAACTACAAGGCATATGTTGATGCGATAAAGCTTCAGCTCACAACGTTCAGCGACGTCAGAACCATCCTCATCGTTGAGCCCGACTCCCTTGCCAACATGGTGACAAATCTCAACGTGGCAAAGTGCTCGAACGCTCAATCCGCTTACTACGAGTGCGTCAACTATGCCATCGAGACGCTAAACCTTCCCAATGTGGCTATGTACCTCGATGCCGGCCATGCAGGCTGGCTCGGCTGGTCGGCGAATCTGCAACCTGCTGCGACCCTGTTTGCGCAGGTATACACAAATGCAAGCAGCCCTGCCGCTGTCCGAGGGCTTGCAACGAATGTGGCCAACTACAACGGTTGGAACTTAACTAGTGCTCCATCTTATACACAAGGTCAGGAGATGAATCATAAACGAGATCAGACAGATGTGGAGTGTACTGACTTGGCCCCTCATAGGTGACTCCAACTACGACGAGAGCCATTACGTCCAGGCTCTCTCCCCTCTTCTATCGTCCGCCGGCTTTGATGCCAGCTTCATTACCGACCAAAGCCGTTCCGGACAGCAACCCACAGGACAAACCGCATGGGGTGATTGGTGCAATGCCAAGGGAACTGGATTCGGCATGCGCCCAAGCTCAAACACTGGTCTTGCGCTCCAGGATGCTTTCGTCTGGGTGAAACCGGGCGGTGAGTGCGACGGGACGAGCAATACAACTGCCGCGCGATATGACTACCACTGTGGGTATTCCGATGCCCTTCAGCCCGCTCCTGAGGCTGGCACATGGTTCGAGGCGTACTTTGAGCAACTTCTGACGAACGCCAACCCGGTGTTCTGAACGTGCCTCCATGAGAAATATTGCGTCGTCGGATGAGGGCAGAGACTTTTTGGCTTTTCTTCTCCGTGTATATAGTTTCAACTGTTCCTTTGTCGATAAGAAATCGCAGTGTCGAAGAAGTCAATATCAAGCAGCTCATTGATCTGCGCTGAAAACCAGATCCAATCTGCCCGCGAGGGCCCTAACCACCGTCTCCTTTACGGCTGTTGCAAAATCAGCTCCGTGAATCAAAATCCCAAGCTCCTGACTTGTGAACCAGCTTGCTCGGTCCATATTGCCTGAGCCCAGCACGGTGTGTTCGCCATCGAAGATGGTCAGCTTCAAATGGGAAAGTACGGGATCTTCCTCCTCCTCTGTAGATGCACTGGCGGGCCTATAGTATGATATTCGGAGTGATCCAGGTCCATTAATCCGAGCCTCAAGGTCGGTGGTGACGTCTGGTTCTCGTTGGCATGATGTAAGCTGCCTATTCCGGGCATGTTCACTTAATTGAGTGTGCTTCCTTGTCAGACGCCGAATACAACGCTCTGCCGTCGTCCCAGCTGTTAGCACCTGCTCCCATACCATCATTTTTTGACTGGTGACGATATTGACGTCCACGCCACGGGCCAAGGTTGCGAGGACAGCTGAGAGAACTGGTGGAGAGGTCAGATTCGGAGTGTATATAGAGACGTCTTTCCTTGCAATCTCGAACAGTCGTAACAAAGCCGCATTGAGAGGCGTGTCCGGCGCTTTGGGCGTCTGCCAAGGGAACAAGCAGAACGCAGGGTTACGACGGTGCCAGGAAGGGAGCCATTCGACGGCAGTAGAAGGCACGCTGATGCCCAGGAGGTCGACCGATGTATCGACCGGAGATCTGATGACGTATTGAATCTGCTCCTGATAACCTCCTCTCTGTACTTTCAGTGGCCATGGCATAGACATAGTCGTTGCCAGGTCCAAGTCTCTCTCCCAGATGCCCATGTAGAAGCTCAGAAGGCCATCAATCGGATCGTCTTGTGCCGCTCCCCTGGAAAGCTCCAAGCAGCCTTCCAGCCACGCTTCCCAACTAACGTTGCAGCTGGGTATAAATGCACGTCGTCGATCCACGATCACGAACTTGGGATGCATTACGCTGAACGGTAGGAAGAAGAGGCTCTTCACGTGCACCTCGATCTTGCCAGCGGCGAGGATCTCTGGTGACGGCAGCCCCAGCTTGCCTGTCCATGTCGATGGAGGATATACATAGCCGTCGCTGGATGGCGTGTGGAGGAGCTTCTGCAAGAAGGACCGAGAAGAAAAACAGATGCGTAATCGCAAGACCATGGAACATTGTTCGGATTTGCGTCGCGCCGCGAGCTGCTCCAGCGTGTTACAGAGAGCTGTTAGCGTCTTGGATCGAGCCCAGTAGCAAGTGACTAAAATGATTTCATGCTCAGCAGCTATAACAGCTGGCAATAACTTCTGGGTGTATATAGAGGCTCCAGTACCGATGGTGAAGGATTCCATAGCTTGCTTAGATGAAGTGCAGCAGGATGTATAATGGTTTAGGGTGTTATGTGTTATGACCTATCTAACATGCAGGTGGCGAAACAGGCCAACGGAGCAAAAAGCTACAGGCGCCGAATCTAATATCCTGCTACAAGATTTCCCTTATATAAGGAACTTCAGGGTTAAGGTTAAAAGGAAATTAATCAGAATAGATTAATAAGATTAGTGTTGGTAGGCCACAAACGTTAGAAGCAGATCTGCAGACAGTACAGGTCGTTGATTCAGGTGGTTGTTGTTGTTTTAAGAAGGAAGGAAGCTATCTAGGCCAGTCTGCCTGGCCTGAGTCTATATAGGCTGTGGGTTTTGGCATCGGCCTGATCGGGCCGATGCCCGGCCCGAATCGGCCCGCCAGCCACTCAGTTGCCAGCTCCCTTCAACTCCTCAAGCCTTATTAATCCACAATTTATTATTTTATATATTAATTTTTCTTTTAAATATAAAAAATGTGATATTACTTTATAATATTAAATTTTAATATAAGTAAATTATATAATTATATTGCTAATTATTAAAGTCTTTAACAGCTAGTTTTTATTGTTTATAGCTTGTTTTATAATTTATATATGCGCCGGCAGGCAATTTAGCTAGCTGATGTTGCTAGCGACTTTGTCAGCTCCTCCCCATTGATGTTTGGCCCCTCCTGTGCCTGTATAGCAAGATGCATACTGACAGCGTCGACGTCACGGAGTAAAACGTGCAAGGAGGGGGTGGCTGAGACGGCGCGAGATCACTGCTCGTTGACGATTCAAGAAGTTGCTTGTGCGGGTGGACCCTTCTTTGGAAAACAGAGGAGACGTCACGCAGCACAGCACACAGCGCATGTGTGAGGTACCTCGACCTCGATGGCTTCCCATCTTTCACCTTCACCTTCACTCTACTTTCCAATCCGGACGACCTGACGCCGCCTGAAAGGCACAGCCTCACTGTTCATAATGGCTACTGCCACTGAGGACGAGCGCTACCGCCAGTCGACCCAGTTTCGACTGTGGTCCTACTCGCCTGCCCAACTCGCCGACCTGCGCGCCAAGACAAACAGCCTCGCGAAGCAGAACATCTCTGAGCGTTTATCCTCCTCCTCGACGTCCTCCTCCGTCCCTATTTCAGCCACTGCCTCTGCCAACCCCTCCGGGTCCAATACGCCCATCCTCGCCCCCAACGCCACCGTAGGCACCTCGACCGCGCCCGCCGATATCCCCACCGACCTCCCCTCGTCTTCTGCCCAGGACAGACCTTCAGCCGCCTCCTTGCCCGAGTTTCTCACTCCTTTCGAGGAGCAGCAGCTCCTGCGCTACTACACTGTCGAGACCCTGCGCGCTGCCGAGTTCTGCCAGCTGCCTACCGAGATTCGGGCCACCGCCGCCATCTTCCTGCGCCGCTTCTTCGTTACCCATAGTGTTATGACCTACCCGCCCGCTAAGATGCTTAAGACGTGTGTTTTCTTTGGCGCAAAAGCCGAGAACGTCTACCCGCGTGTCAGCACGATCGCGGACAAATTCCCCAATACCACCGGCGAGGAAATTCTGGCCGGCGAGTTCCTGTTGTGTCAGGGCATCCGCTTTGCCTTTGACGTCAGGCACCCATTCATCGCCCTCGAGGGTACTATCATGCAGCTGCGCTCCTTTGGCGACGTCGACGTAGGGACCCCCCTTCTCTTCGTAACGCGTCCACGCTGTCTCTCGTGCGTACGTGTTTGAACATGTTACTGATTACACGCGATATCACAGGATGCTAGGATCAAGAAGGCCCACGGTCGAGCCCGCGAGATCCTTAAATTTAGTCCCATCGTTACGGATGCCTATTTTCACTACACGCCCAGCCAGATCATGCTGGCCGCCTTGTCCATAGCAGACCACGGTCTTTTCGAGCGGGTGATGGATGCCACCTTCGCCCAGCGACCTCTGGCCGACAGTGGAACTAGTACACCGAGCTCGGGAGCCAACGGAAGAGCAAATCTGCACAACAGCGCCCTGATCCTCGGTCAGATGGTTAGGGAGAAGACGGTCGCGACAATCCAGGCGTGCAAGGAGGCGCTGCTGCAGGAGCCACCGGAGCGCATGACAGAGTTCTGGGGAACGGTAAGGGCGAATCCTCTTGCGATGGACAACCCGGTAGCAGATGAAATCGGCACTGACAACTGGTTGCAGGCCGAAGCAAATAACCTGGTGAAACCGATCAACAAGAAGCTCAGGAGGTGTCGGGATCCGGACCGGTTTGACCTGATCGGGCTACACAAGAAGAGACTGGAGTTCCGGGAGAAGGAGACGGCTAATGCTAAGAGCGCGGTAGAAGATGATGGGGCTGTGTTCGGCGGAAGCATCGAAGCGGCTAAGGGCGATGCTGATCGGGAGTCCAAGAGGCGTAGGGTGGCTGGGGAAGATCCGTTCGGGCCAGCCCTGTGAGGCTATTGTGGTGATATTTGCACGTTAGCCTGACGAGCGGTGCCTAGCACCCGACCAAGGGCTTGAGCCCCGAGCGTGCGTCACTTCGGGCTGGGAGGATCGCCTCAGGCATAGGCGGAGGGCTATTCTGAAGATTGATGGATGCAGGTGGATGCACCACCCAGCCGGCAAACAGAAGACAGAAGCATCTGGATTCAGGTCTCTGATATCCTGGCCTGATCGAAGTTTTGGTATCCCCTGTGACCGTCTCTCAGAAAGACATGCAGCCTTCTCTGCTGCCAACGAGGTGTATATTCGATTCTTGGGCGGTTGTCTCATCTCAACCATTTCTCGGACCAAACGGGAAAAATCATGTAGAGATCCGTACTCGAAGCGGCAAGAAGAGTACGGGCATCGCTGCTACATAGTAGCACCCCCACTGCCCCACAGATTTATCTGGAGGGTCAAGCGGCCCATCCGTACACTATTCCTTTCCCCCTGCGGCGCTTCATGTGCTCTCACGTTCTTACATCGTCAGGCGTCTAAGGACAGGGTAGGGGAGGCCGAAGAACATCATAGAAGTGCTGCGAGGTGATAAGCGACTGGGGTGGGTCTGTGTGATGAAGCCAAGTGTTTGGCCAAGACGTTGAGCGTTGAGAGAGCATGGCCTTTACCCGTCTGCACCAGACACGGAGGCCAGCCTAAGTAGCCACCTAGTGGTAATCACGTCCTCGAGGAGGTGTGGTAGTGATGACGGCCGCGTGTAGCTACTGTCCTTGTCTCCATCCTCTTTTTCCATTGGGGGTTGAGGTGATTACGATGGATAACCGCAACTGCCATGGGCGTGCATGGCGCTTGTGTAGGCCTGGTGATTGATTGGCATTTCTATTTTCAGGGTGAAACGTGGATCTCGTTCTGGGGCGATTCGTGACTGGTGACGGGGCCGGGCCGGCGGTTACAGGCCCACCCACACCAATGGCGCGTCCGGGTCCAGAACTTTGGGCTCTGGCTCTTGGCTCTGGGCTCGTCGACTCTAGAAGCCTAGGTCTGGCAGAGGATAAGGCTGTTTCGTGACAGGGAGCATCTCTCGAGCTCGTGTGGGCCACTGCAGCGCGCCCGTCGTGGCATTCCGTCTCACCATGGTACACGCATATGCTATATAGTATGTTCTGGGGCGAGGCAGGAAGTGGACGTGTACGTGGCTTGTCCACGTATCCCGTGCGCACTAACTAATACTTGGTGCCGAGATACGAGCCGTGTCGCCGTTCGAATATACACATTGTGGGCTGAGTTCCTGGGTACCCAAATACGCGGGCGCATGATTGCAGGCAGGACAAGATCCACCAGAAAAGAAGGGGGCAGCAAAGGGGGGGGGGGGGCATGGGATGAACAAAGAGGATGTTGAGGTGCCGTTGAATAATTAAACAATATGCAGGACAGATGAGACGAATGCACACAACCCGATTCCGGTACTACATTCCAGACCGTCGGGTCTGCAGGGCCATGTTGAGGATAAGATAAGGGATAGAGAATAGAATATGTACAGATGTATTATCATGTTTTAGAAGAGAAAGAAGGCAGGAGAAGCGCGGGGAGGGCTAAACCGGATGAAGCAAGTGAGCCTCTTGGATACAGCGATCCGTGCCTATCATCTGAACATCCGGGGATCCAACATTTCAAGTTGCAGGTGGCCATCTTTTTGGTATGATTTTCAGGGGACCCGGGTGGCTTAGCTGACCCCCAGATCAAGATGAAGACGCAGGGCCCTTACGCACATGTCGACCGGGGGAGGGGGGGCGTGAAGAGGGTCCGGCTGCGTAGGGCCAATCTCTCCCTCCTTCTCTCCGCCCCCCAGGTGGGAAGACTTACATACATACATAGTACATGACTAGATGGCACGGCACTCCGGGGGGGCCTTACCTGGGATGAGCATTTCCACCGCCAAAACCTTCCTAGCACACAACCACCGCTCACCATCCCAACGAGGACAAGTACAAGGTTGCTGCTGGTCTGCCAACCGCCCTGCTCTCGTTCCGACCTCCTCATTCCAGATTTGCTGCCGTTGCGACTCTTCTCGACTTGTCTGTCTTATCACTTGTTTCGCTCCGTCCCTCTCTTGTCCTTCTCTTCTGGCTCCATTCTTTCGTTGATATATACAAAGAGATATACTCACAGGCTTGAGACGTCTTGTTCCCCCCTCCAGTGCATACCGTATATACGCACTCCAACCACGGCCCACACCGTGAGCTACACATAGCTGTCTCCCTTGACGGGCCTGTACATAACACCCATCCACCCCCTTCCTGGTCTGCGTGAAGCGTTTGGCACTGCCGACTACTACGGTTGCGCGCCGGAACTACGAGCTCTGCAGCGGAAATCCAACCAGCCCACATCCCACCTCTCCACAACGCGATATCAGGATATCCACACAAAGATGAACTTCACCAAGAAGTTCGACCGCGCCTTCCAATGGGCTGGCGAGAGGATGGGCAACGAGGCCCGGACGGGCACCACCGACGAGTTCAAGCTGCTCGAGATGGAGATGGCTCTGAGATTCGATGGTCTGTCTACCACTCCCGCCTACGTTCATGTCTCCCGGGGACGTGACTGCTCGCTTGACCACTGCCCTTGCGTACTGACACGCTGTTCTGTGTCCTCCAGGCATGGTCAGGCTCCAGACAACCATGAACGCCTACGTCAAGTGGCTCGCCCATCGTGACAGCCTCCTTGGCGATAAAGGCGTGCCAACCGCCGTTCTCGGCCGCACCATGATCTCGCACGGCGAAGACTTCGACCCGGACTCCCAATTTGGAAACTGTCTCATTGAGATGGGTCGTGCCAACGACCAAGTTGCACACATCCAAGAGCAGTATGCCACCGATGTCACCAGATACTGGCTCGATTCTCTCGAGAGGTCTGTCGCCATGATGAAGGAGTACCAGGTACGTACGCCGTCTGCTCCCACACACATGTACTGCTTGGCGGGTGGATCTCTTTCTTTCTGTGGGGAGGCTCTCTTCCCTATGGTGGTCTCCTCCGCCATCGTCTCGTTCTTGCTTTTGACAACCCTTGGCTAACCTCCCCACCCCCCCTCCCCAAAAAAACAGGCCGCCCGCAAGAAGCTCGAGTCCCGCCGCCTCGCCCTGGATGCCTCGACGACTAAAATGCAGAAGGCCAGGCGGGACGACTTTCGTCTCGAGGAAGAACTCCGCTCCGCAAAAGCCAAATACGAAGAGGCCAACGAGGACGTCCTGCGCCGCATGCAAGATATCAAGGACGCCGAGGCCGACAGCATCCGTGACCTCACCCGCTTCCTCGACGTTGAGCTCGACTACCACGATCGATGTGCCGAGGCCCTTCGCCAGACTCGCGCCGCCTGGACCGCTGCTGCCCCCTCTCCCACCGATTCATATCCACGGGCGGGTAGCGAGAGGGACTACGGGAGCATGCGGAGGCCTTCGGCAAGGAGCAGATCTAACACTGCCCAGTCCTTCGGCAGGGTGAACAACCACACGGACTATAGCGAGTATGACGAGCCCGATACCGTTTCTACACACCCGGCACGAGTGCCCATCCGCTCCCAGTCGCACGTCAGCGTCAACAGCGCCGCATCCGCCCAAGAGCCCCCAACCCCACCGCGTCCTGGTGTTTCTAGGACTGGGACCTACCAGAGCGAGAGATCCCTCGGCGCCTCCCTGTCACGTACCTCCACTGCCAGCACCCCGCTCAGTATCGCTCCCCCGCCACAGGCCAGCATCTCGTCCCTGCGTGGTCAGCTCCGGCCCACCGCGCGCACCTCGGCCATGGACGTCTCTGCCGACGACGATGACACCGCAAGCAGCGATACGCCACCCGGCGGCACCAGTCCCGCCACAAGCTATGGTAGCTCTGGCCGCACCAATGTCAGCACAAACGGTGCCCCTGCCGGCGTAAAGAAGGCACCGCCGCCACCGCCGAGCAGGGCCAAGAAGCCCGCCCCGCCGGTCCCCATCAGGCGCCAAGCAGAGTGAACGATGAGGACGTCTGCGAGAGGAAGTCGAGCCTGCTCACCGTCGGTGGGAAGTCGGCTAAGAGCAAACTAGTGCGGCCTGTCCCTCGAGCACGGTGATGAAATCGATTTCTGTTTTGTGGCGAGGCAGAATCGAAACCCGTGACTTTGGAGGCTTTTAGAAGGTGGCTGGCGTTATGGAGCCTTTGCATTCTCGCGGCTTCGAGTCGGATCAGCCGTGGAGCAAACGACCCGTTTTCTTGGGCGCGCTAGCCCGGAGTTGCATCTAGTTAGCAAAAGTAGCAGCCCACCTAGGCAGATTAACACAAAGATTGGACTACAGCATGTTGGCCTGGCTTTGCTTTTGGCCCCGATTGTGACAGCCCGATTATGGGCTCTGTATCGTCGCTGTCTTCTCATGTGAGCGAGGTTACAGCTCCGAAGTCTGGTGCTTCTGCTACTATCCGGGCTCACATTGGCTTGGATGGGCATCATATCTTGACTACCTGTAGATAGGGGGATGGACAACGTTCGGGCGGATGTCAATAACGCGCTTTCTCGTGGCGGGTCACACAGTGTTGCCCAGCTGACAGATCAGCACATACCATGCGCGATCATAAGTCCGTCAATATGAATTATACCCGACGCTGTTCAGGCGACACGTTTAAATATGATCGATTTAACGTCATAAGCCGCCGAGTGTGGTTTTGAGAACCCACGGGAGTGAAACGGACATGGTGTGACTACTATACAGACACATCTTCTCCCCATATCTCCTTCGCAATCTCGACTTGGAGTCTGACCTTGGCCCACTGCTGCTCCTCGGACAGGTCGTTGCCCTCCATCGTACTGCTAAAACCGCACTGGTGGGATAAGCACAGCTGATCAAGTCCCTTGGGGCAATAGTACGCTGCCTCGTTCACCCGGCGAAGGATCTCAGCCTTGTCATCCAGTTCTGGCGACTTGCTGCTCATGACGCCCAGAACGACGATCTTGTGTTCCGGAAGGTACCTCAGGGGGCTGAAGTCTCCGGACCTCGCATCGTCGTACTCGAGGAAGTAGACATCGACGTCGAGCTGCGTGAACAACATCTCGGCAACGGGTTCGTACCCACCCTGTGCAAACCACTGAGATCGGTAGTTGCCACGACACAAATGAATACCGGCGGTCATATCCTTGGGCCTCTTGGAGACAGCGGCATTGATGAGTTTGGCGTACTGCTCGGCCAGTTGGCCAGGGTCCTCGCCGTGGCGAGTGGCAGCTTCCTGACGCTGTTGGGTTGTCAGAATGGCATATTGTTATCCCATCATTAGGGTGGAGATTGAATATCTGGCAGGTAGCTGGAGCAGGAAAAACCGCACCACCTCAGGATGCCAACAAGTGTCCGGGAAGATGTGCAGTCCCCTACTGACGGTGGGAAACCCGCATATAGGGACTATCTCAACCTTAACGGCCCCTTATGAGATAGCCGCAATGAGATAAAGTCCCGTGTGATAATCCAGTTCATCCTGAGGATGAAGTGATTTCCCATGCCACTTGCCTAGGAATCGACGCATCACTGGGATATCTCGGAAGGTGAATGCAACCATGACGGGTCCGACAAGGGGATGGTATAACTTGGGAAGAGCTGGGAAGGGCGGTAGGGGCTGTATAGAACTCACCATGCCTTCGTCACAGAGATAGGCCAGGTTGGTGTCATCGAGCTGGACAAAGCGGCAACCGGCAGCATACAGATCGGCGATCTCCTCTTGGTATACGCGCGCGAGGTCTTGAAAGAAAGGCTCAAGGGTGGGATACGCGGTCTTGTCGATGGTCTCCCTCCCACCTCGAAAGTGAACCATCGTCGGAGACGGAATGCAGACCTTGGCAGTAGCCTTGCCCTTCATGCCGAGCTTTTCTATTTGCGAGTCCAGGAATTTGAAGTCGTCGACCTGGATGGGCTTGGGGTGACCCAGCTTCCCCGTGACGACAAGCCGAGGAGGCGATTTCATGCCGACTTTAGTAATGTTCGTCGAGGAGACGTAGCCCTGCTGCTCGACGCCGTCCAGATGCACGCAGAAATCGATGTGGAAATAAGCCCTTCGGAACTCGCCATCGGTCACAGATCGAATTCCGTTCTCGACCTCTTTCTGGACTACTTGTGCGACGTGCTCATCCTCGACTTCTCGAAGCGCAGCAGGGCTAAGTTTGCCATCCGCGGCATCGTTCCGTGCGGACAGGACCGCCTTGGGTCGGAGGAAGGATCCCACCTGGTCGGCGCGATACACTCCGGGCGGCAGAGGCATGGCGTGAGGAAAGCTGCCGTGGGGGCTTACAAGTATGAAGGGGCGATAGTCCTGACGGTTCGGTGAGGGGTTCTAGGGCAGCCTCGAACAGATTGAAGTGCTCCACGGCCAAAGTGAGGAAATGGACAAGTGCGGGAGTGCTTCTGGGATCGGGAGCAGTGACCTAGTCCAGGTAGCACGCAAGATCGAATTGTTGACTACCGATGAAGTGCGTAAGGCGGCAGATATGACCGACCCGGAGAAACTCCATACCGTCATGAATATTTTTTTTTGTGCCCTGTGGGTCTCGATCTCGGAGAAGGGGCCATGCAAGTAGCATCATGCTATGTCCCGTACTGTACTATAACATAGTAACAGCAGGGAAGGGTTGTCGACAGAATTATGATGTATTCATGTGATTTCCACGACAGTATCGAACTAACTCTGTTGAAGTCTTGTCCGTGGCTGCCTATACTCCTAAACGTCGGGGTATAAGCAGTATTGTAACAGAATCACCACCAGACGGATGTTAAATTGGATACACGGATGCTACGAGCATATCTTGTACAGTCATGAGACGACTTCAACTGAGGACGACGGAGCCTCTCGGTGCGGGGCGTGGCTGGACTCGAGTGCAGCCGCTACGGAATATCATGATGCCGCGCTCCACCCACTGTGGGTGCGATCAGTGACCGCCTCTAGCGGGGCAGATGTTGGAGCCTCGCAGTCTGTGCCTTTGTAAAGATACGTTCTCGCGTTTTTCGACCTAGGTGCCTGGTCCAGCGCACCACGTTCAGGTCAACCCTATGCAGGGACCAAATGTCTCCTATGGAGGAATTCACGATCCAACGCAAGTCAGGGTCAGATGATGTTTCTTCTGCGTGTCTCCATCGGGTGCTCGACACACTCGTTCTCATCTTCGCTACCGGCACAATTATCTATGAGAGGAGAGGAGAGGACAAATGCCGGTGGGACGGCACCTGCCAAGTCAGAGACCTGCTCATGTAGTCAGTACATAAGTTTGGCCTCCATCCTCATTGCCTGCCACTCTCTTATTTCCCTCCCTGCAGCTGTCCAGGAACTGTATGGGCAGGCGAGTACACATAATCTCAGACTTGGGGTCATTCATAGATTACCTTGCCACTAAAGTCGCCCTTGCAGAACGCGGCCTGCGACGTAACATTATCCCGACATACATCCTGTCAGGGTCATTGGATTGAGGAAGACGTTATGACGGACGGTTCAACAGCTATTGTTACAGCTTGACGAGATACCGTGAGCCGGGGCGGGATGAATCAGCGGCTCCCTCGGCTCTCGTCTATGGATTGGTCTCGGAGACAATCTTAATCCCGCCGTGACGTGACAGACTGGCCCCGCACGAATTGCTGGTCCAAAAGGGTTCGATCTCTTCCTTCCTACAGGTGATACTCCTTGAGCTTGGAAAAGGTACTTTGTCGGCCGCACGACAGCCCGCCAGTAGCGATCTTGTGTATCGAGCCGCAACCTAGGCTCAGTCTCGCCATGTCGGCCTCATCTCCTGCCGCCAAGCGCCAGAAGCCCTCCAAAGACGCCCCTTATGAGTTGATATATTGGCCGGGACTTCCAGGTCGTGGGGAGCACGTCCGCTTGGCCCTTGAAGAAGCCGGCGCCGCTTACACCGACACTGCACACCAAAAGAATGGCGCGAATGAGGTCCTCTCGCTCATTGACCCCTCTCATCTCGGCGACGGTCAGAACCCTCCCTTGTTAGCTCCTCCTATGCTCAGGCACGGGGATCTCGTCATCAGCCAAACACCCAACATCCTGCTCTATCTGGGGCCGAAGTTAGGACTGGCGCCGAAGCCAGGGGATGAGGACGAGGACGGCACCTTCGTGATTAACGAGCTCAGCCTTACCGCACTAGACGGACTGAGCAACGAAGCCCATGACTGCCATCATCCCATCGCCGTCAGGTGAACGCTCTCCAGACTTTAACAGCCACTCTAGTATTGCTGTGCTAATTCCTGCACTTGCAACTTAGTCTGTACTATGAGGACCAAAAAGAAGAAAGCCTGCGCAAGAGTAAAGACTACATCACCAACAGGCTTCCAAAGTTCTTGGGCTATTTCAATCGCGTACTCAAGAGCAAGGCCAGTGGCGATGGGCCCTGGCTATACGGTGGAAGGTTGACGTACGCCGATTTGGTACTGTTCCAGGTACGCTTACTCGAGAAAAAGGGGGACTCATCTACATTTTCTGTCCGAGTAGGAAGGCTGACACTGCATTGATCAGTGCGTAGACGGCCTGCAGTTCATGTTTCGAAAGGCTATGCAGAAGCTGCAGGACTCAGGCGATTATGATGGAGTCTTTGCTCTGCATGATGCTGTGAAGGAGAGGCCTCGAATCAAAGCATACCTTGCTAGTGAAAGAAGACAGAATTACGGCATGGGAATCTATAGGCATTACCCTGAGCTGGACATGGCCGATTGAGGTATAGCAGTGGCCAAGATGGCCAGTATACATTCGAAGTCAAGTCTCTTGGCTCCTGAACCTGCAGGTCCTGTGTACAGACTAAGCCACCAAAGCAATACCTACTTCGACCATAATCTTCACAATGATCAGAGCCTCTAGGAGCTTCTGGTTTCTGTGCATCCAACAATGAGGTGGTAATTAAACCTTGAACTCTACAAGCAAGTTTCCCACACGCAATAGTACCTAGGTACTGCAAGAGAGCCATGTTCAAACGATAGCCACTGTTTCAAAGCCCGAGGCAAGGGCTCAACAGTGTTGCTAGCACCTGAATGAAGGACACCGCATGGGCCTCCAGCTTTTATACCTACATAAACCAGTAGTAATATGACCTTCCGGCCCTTTTTATCAAAATAATAATAATAATAATAATAATAATAATAATAAAAGAGTTAGCAGAAGATTCTCTGCCAAGGTTCCTGGAACTTGCTTTTATTATAGTCCGCTTTTAAAAAACCACTGATTTTTGTACTGTCTTTATCCCAAATTTCCTACCTGGGCTCACCGGCCTTGCGTTGATCTCGGTATTCTCCTCAACATACATACACACATCGTCAGGCATCACGAAAATCTCGCCTCACTCCAATACGCCTGGGTTGACAGTCCCATCAATGGAAAATTCCCATCACCCGAGACCTCATTGAATCATGATCATTATTTTATTGGTCTTCCTGGTTTATGGTCCTCATGCCAAGCTGGGCGAGGGGACACATGGTGCAACTGTGAAATTATATTCTCAGGTACAGTAACCCCTCAACGCCATATTTTGATCGGTATGGCTGTTCAGTAATTCCCCTTTTCTATGCTTATGCTGGTGCAGCTGGCTATGGAGAGTATTTCCTGTCTGACTGGGACAGCATTGGTGGAGTCGCATCACAATTACAACATAATTTACTGCCAGGGAAACCTAGTCGCGGCCGACCCATGAATATATACATTGATCGGAGACCATACTCAAGCAGATATGTTGCTAATTTCAAACCTAGCGCTTGCAAAACACAACCAAACCACCTTTGTCACCTTGTAAGCATGAATACACCGCATCTCAAGAGATAGCCGGAACTCTTCGCCGATATGGATACACTGCCGTCCCTTTCCACGCACCACTTGAGTTTGGAGAATCACTGATGAAGCCACCTCCTATATGATACCTCCAGAGGTAGATTGCAGCACTAGCATCATTGGTAGCGACTGCCCAGGTGGCCATCAGCTGCTCGGTAGCATATTCTACCTAGGTAGCGCGTTCAAACTATCGACTGACGTGCTGGTGCCAACCCCCAAGAAGACCGAGGTTCAATTGTCCAACTACATTCAACCGCTGACCTTGCTTACAGCCTGTCACTCCTGCGAGGGGCAACTTGGAACCAAACGGAGCAGGTCGTTGGATAAGCTGCAATGTTATTTCGGAGAATAAATTAGGTTTTATGCTTATCTCTACCGAACCCCACATCCGCATGCTTGGCCTTTGATGTCCTGCCCCTTCGAGACTTTCAGCCGGCATTGTTTTTTATCAGGGTTCCTTATGGCCGTGAATTAACCTGTGTACCTAAGGTCTTGGCAGCTTGGCCACTCAAAGAGTCCAGGTAATGGAACAGCGGCTAGACTCTCTAACCCTTATCAGGCAGGTCGCTGGTGTTGCTGAATGCTGCTGCGGTGGTGACCGATGCTGGGGCAAGGAGGCTTAGGTCGACATCATCCGTATAACCCCAGCCAGGGCTAGCCGGGGACGCCGATCGATTTGGTGACCCTGGAACTGCAATAGCGGCTCGTTCTCTTTTTGGAGGACGAAGAAAATGATGTCTTATGCTTAATTTCGAGCAGTTCGTCCAGTAGAGGGGCCGTTGTCACGGTCACATCGCCCTAGCTTGCTGAGCATAGGCCCCCGTAACTGGCTTGGTCCAGATGAAATGACTCGAGCTTACAAAAAACTTACCAACCTTGCTTCTACACCATGCCAGTCTGTCACTTGCCGAGGTCAAACTGGCTCCCCTGGGTCGAAGTCTACATCTGTCGTGCTGACCTTGACTACCTCAGGATTTGCGAGCCTATTTGCTGCCAGCCGGAGAATTATTGAACATCAAATCACTGGTCCGCGGTCCCTAGACCAAGCGGGCTCCGCCGGCGGATGAATGACTATCTATCTTCTAGCTTGATGAAGCGACGCTACTCCATTGTCCATTATACGAGGTAGACAAGAGAGCTAGCGCCGCTAGATGAAGCATATAAGGACGGCCCTGACGGTCTTTCCTCTCCCTGTGTTAGGTTCAAGCCAGTTCAAACTCTCCAGCATCCTTCGGTCATCGAAACCTTACCCAGAGCTAGGAATTCAAACTCCCTTTCGAGATGGCGATTCTCCTCAAACAGGCCTTGGTAGCCGCCATCCTCGCCGGTGGCGCTCTCGGCTCACCTACGAGCCCACACGTCGGCATACCCCTCAATGATCCCTCCAATCTAGGATCGGGAAAATTTTCCTTCAGGCAAGGTGAGGAAGGATGTTTTATTCAGTACTATACTATGGGGCACACGTCAATTTCCATCCTGTTCTGACCCAGCGGTTATATCTGTACTCTCTCTATGCCAGGAGGACATTGCAAGAACATCAAGGCAGAGGAAGAGCAAGACAGTTACTAACGAGGCCTAACAGTTCGTAATCCTAATTATAAGTTCATCGGGCCTCTGTCGATCAAAAAGACATATCTCAAGTACGGCGTGGCGATTCCGTCGTGGTTGGAGGAAGCCGTTCAAAACTATACATCGGGCTTAACCGAGCGTGCGACTGGTTCGGCGACTACCACTCCCATCGACAGCCTAGATTCCGCTTATATCACTCCGGTTCAGATTGGAACTCCTGCACAGACTCTAAATCTGGACTTCGACACTGGGTCTTCAGACCTGTGGGTCTTCAGCAGCGAGACTCCGTCCAACGAGGTCAGTGGAGACCGCTACTACCATTGTGCATATGTTGGCTAAGAATCTTGCAGGTTAATGGGCAGACCATCTACAACCCCAGCAAAAGCAGCACCGCGAAAGCGCTCTCGGGGGCGACTTGGTCAATTTCCTACGGAGACGGAAGCTCTTCCAGCGGCAATGTCTACACAGACACAGTCTCAGTGGGAGGTCTCGCTGTGCAGAATCAAGCCGTCGAACTCGCCAAGACTGTGTCTTCAAGCTTCACCGAGGAGTCTCCTATCGATGGGCTTCTGGGTCTGGCCTTCAGCTCTTTGAACACTGTGACGCCCACGCAGCAGAAGACGTTTTTCGACAACGCGAAGGCGTCCCTGGCCTCGCCCGTGTTCACAGCTGACCTTGGTTACCATGCTCGTTAGTACCATCGCACCCTTTCATGGACTCATTAGATCTTCCTAACGGCAATTCGCACTATAGCTGGCACGTACGGCTTTGGTTTCATCGACGATTCAGCCTATACTGGATCTATCACATATACGTCAGTCTCGACCAAACAAGGTTTCTGGGAGTGGACGTCGACCGGCTACGGCGTTGGATCAGGTGCCTTCAAGTCAACCTCCATCGATGGGATTGCGGACACGGGCACGACTCTCCTATATCTACCGACTGCAGTCGTGAAGGCCTATTGGGGTCAGGTTTCCGGTGCCAAGTCCAGTTCTTCAGCTGGTGGCTACGTTTTCCCTTGCAGCGCGACACTCCCAACATTCACTTACGGAGTTGGCTCAGCGAGAATTGTGATTCCCGGAGATTATATGGACTTTGGACCGATTTCGTCGGGAAGCTCGACGTGCTTTGGTGGAATTCAGGACAGCTCCGATATTGGGATCAACATCTTTGGAGATGTGGCACTGAAGGCTGCCTATGTAGTCTTCAATGGGGCTTCCTCGCCCACCTTGGGCTTTGCCTCCAAGTAAAGCAAGGGACTTTGCATGACGTCAGAAGAGCTCTTCGTGGCTAGGAGATCACCGTGAGGGTCGAGGCTGGGGCAAGTGAAGCACAAAACTCCTTGGGTAGTCTACCTTACATATGCCCATATAAGTAGGCTTTTTTTACTGGGTAGCTAAATAGGTATATCAACCTTCACCTGGATTGCTCTGCAGAATTTTGACTGTTCTGCTCAGTGATGTCTGACCATTGCCCAGTGGGATAACCTTTAGATGGTTATCCTGCCATGTGAGCTTTCTGAAGATGCTTTCATCACCCACCATGAGGTTAGGGTTGGACTGCCCATATGATCCTCATCTTAATGAGAGCATTGGGGCTCCCGACCGTGATCTGTATATGTAACAAGTTTCATCCCAGTTGCTGGCTGCACGGGTTGCCTATGTTCCTAATTATATTTTGCCTGTCAAGGCGCCGCATCACGCCATCCTGAATTCCATGCTGCCAGGGCTGATTTTCGCAGAGCGAGGATCATGTAAAATTACTATCAAGATGGCAAGGTGGTGGAATCCCAGCTGGGCCTTGTAGGTCCGGTGATCTCGTTGATAATGCTATGCTGTGGCAGCGGCCAGGGGGTCACGTGATCCGTCAGTGAAGATATCGTCTTTATCATTCATTGACGATATTCACTACCCGCCACGGTCATATAACCGTGGTGGTTTTGCTGGCTAGATTACTGAAATGGCAGACAACTGTACACACTTTCCGAAGACCCTACTAGCACTTCCACATATGCGAACTTCTGCAATTGCAAGTACCCTCGTGGTAACTAATGGTAAAATATGGTCCTCTTCCGGGGCACGGCAAATCTCTGAGACACGTTCTTGCTGGGGCGGACCACCTGAAATTTTGGGCACTGACATAATAGACAAACTATTCAAACACTGAAAACGGAGTGGGCTGAACCGCGATACTGGGTCGCATCCAGCGCACCCAGAGAAATTAATAAAAGACCCTAGGCAGTACCACAGTTGACATTGGCCATTCACAGTTAAATACAACTATTTCCAGGCCAGACTGAGTGCATGTGTGGGCCTAGGGTCGTTGTCTATGGTCTTGGCACCCACTCACTCGCCAGCAACGAGAATCAGAAATGCTACACCTGGAACCCATGGCTCACGGCAATCCGAGGCAGTTTGTAAGCTTCTCTGTATCTCCTAATCAATACACTGACCTTTTCTGGGATGATACACAGTGGTCTATAAATTTAATAAAGGAATTCAATAGCATGTTATCTCGTGGGGGAGGATTACAGGTAAGGTCTAGAGCGTACGTGGAAGAAGACTATGTTCAAGGTAGACCTTTTACCGGTTATCGACCAGGTACAAAGATGTGCTTTCATTATTCACTCTGCCCACTCGCCGGAAGTAGCTATACATTTGGTCCGTTGTCCTCAATCAACCCTGTTTTTCGTCAGGAAACAGCAACATAAGAAACGGATTCTTTGGATACATATCAGGCCAACTCTGGCTCGGCCTTGACGGGAGCATCCCCATGGGTACTGCTGTGGTCGCTATCGGGTTTATGCTGGTCGAGGTGCATCTGTTCCTCTTGTAGTATATCCGCGCCAGCCTGGACGTGGTTGGCACCCCCGAAGAGCTTGTCCATCTCCTCCAGCGGGACACCCTTGGTCTCCGGAATAAGGAAAATGACGTATAGAACAAGAAGACAGTTGATGCCGGCAAACACTGTGAGAATCGGGAGTCAGCGTCGTCCTCAGATCGCAGGGGTCATGCTACATATCAGTGTTTTGGAAGACTGACTGTAGAAGGCGTAGAAACCGCAGTTATTCAGGAAGGTCGGGAAGAATTGCTGGACAACAGCGTTTGCTATGTTTTGCGTCTGCCCTGCCATGCCCACTCCCTGAGCGCGGACGTTGAGGCTGAAGATCTCCGATGACCAGATCCAGGTGACGGCGCCCCAAGACGGCTTGTAGAAGAAAATAAAGAGGAAGAGGAGGAACACAATAGCGACGCCAACGGAGTGAGATTTGCTTCCATCTGCCATCGTCGGAGTTTGGGTCTCAACAGTCGCAACTATAAGCTGTTCAGCAGTCAGAAGAACAATCTCACCAGCCCGGGGAGGTGTAGCTGCAAGGATTAGGAATTGGATGGAACTGTCCTGGTGTTACTCAGTGGGCCCTCAGGCGCCAGAGTGGTTTTCAAGGACAGCTTTCGCCCCCAGAACAGCCCCCACAGGAGATATGAACATACCATGCAGCATGCCATCCCCAGGCCTGAAAACTCAATCAATTAGTCCATGATCACTGTTCGTGAAGGGTCGTTGCTGGCGTGAGAAACGCACAGCATGTATGAAAGGTCTTGGGGGGGGGGGGGGTTCAGAGGACATAACATACCGCCGACAATGAACAACACTTTGCGACCCCATCTCTCAACAATCCATGTGACATTCAGACAGAATATTATCGAGAATGTGGCATTCAAGGCATTGATTAAGGCGATGGTCGATGGTGACTTGAAAACCTTCTCGTAAATCTTAGTAGAGTAGGTGGTGAGGGAGCCTTGGCCAGTCAGCTGCTGTCCAGCATTCATCCCAATGGCGAGCAACAATCGCTTCCGAACAGACTTGTCCTTCCATAGAGCCGAGTATCCGGAAGATGTGTCCTTGCTGGTATTTTCAAACTTGACAGCTTGGATGATAGACTGCAATTCCTCCTCGGCTTCTTCCGCACTCGGTCGAGTCGCGAGTAGCGCTTGTCGGGCCTTCTCTGTCTTACTATGTTTGATGAACCTGAAGGCGAAGCGATGTTAGCCGTCTACGTCTGAGCGTAGCGAAGTTTGAGTATTGCGAGGCTGTCTTGGCAAATATGAAGCCGCCTCATTGCAACAATGTGATTACTGGGCAAAAGAGAGAAGGATGTGAACCTGGCTTACCATCTTGGAGATCCCGGCAGGAACGGAAGGATTGTGAGGACGTATATAGGAACCATGAGCTGGAAGATACAGACAATCCTCCAGTCCCAACCCTTCGGCAGGCGTGAATTATACTTGGTGCAGGCGTAGTTAATCCAGAAGGCGAAGAAGAGGCCAATGCTGTAGCAGACCTGCCAGAAAGTCATGACTATGCCACGTATCTTGTGAGGTGTGATCTCGCCAATGTAGGATGGACCGGCAGCTAAGGCGTCAAGTCAGCACTCGCACAATGTCGAGCCTCGTATCCGAGGAGCCGGAGGTGCTTACAAAGGGCAATTCCCTGACCAAGTCCAATAATCGCTCGGCCGGCAATGAACATACCAAGAGTATGTCTCTTTGTGAACGTCTCAAGAATGGCACCGATCATGATAAGAACACTTCCGATGGCCATTGCCGATTTACGGCCCAGGAAGTCTGCACATGGTGCGGCGAGGAACCCTACAGAGCAATTATCAAGGTCAGCAAGAAACCAAGTATGAGGGGAGACCGCCTCTGAGATGTATTCAGTGACCAACGGTTCAGGCTACGCACAGCCGCCAATGATGGCACAGACAGAGTAGGCCGTATTGACACCACCGATGGTCTCGCTTCCGGGGTTGCCCATCCATTCTACCCAGTCGTCGATCCCCTGGACGGCGTTATAGACCTAGAGGTCGAGATTGTCAGCTTCCTCATCCCTCCGGTGGCTCTCCGATCCACCAGATCACCCACCGAGGCATCAAAACCATAATATGAATTACACAACGCAGCCGATAGGGCGCAGAACCTATGAGGTGAAGTCAGTGTGAAGCCAACCAGGGTAGTGATCGACTGGTGTGTCTCACCACGCGTATGTTTTGGGCCCTAGAATGGCCATGATCCGATCACAGATGAAGTAGAAGCTTGACGGAGGTCTTTTCAGCCACTCTACGAAGGCAAAAGCAGAGCAGTGCAGATGGATAGTGGGAACATGAAATCTGGCAAGACATCGAGGGGGACCGGAGAGGTATATAAGCATGCTCGCAAAATTATTAGTGCGAGGTAGCTGGCACTGAGCAGAGGGTCTGTGTGATGGCAGAGTGCCTTCTCAGGGGACGCGGCCACCGTAAGGCTGCAGGAGGACCCTTTAGCGATGCGGATGTCGGATCATCCCACAGCACATCCTTCTACAAAAGATTATTCCGTGGTAGGGCCATCCCGATAATGCTCTTCTTTTCCCCCCCTTTGACTTTGTCTGTTAATTTTCAATTTTATTTTATTTCTTTGAGTTATTGATCTATACAGAGCAGTCCTGTACCGCCTGCCCCTGAAGCACCCGTTTCTGTAATAATGACCTGGGCCGCCTGGACGTGATCGTCTCGACTGACTTGGCGTGAGTGCACATTCATTGACAGCCAGAAGCCCCTATGGCATTGGCGTGTCAAGCGTGTCAATGGCAAGGTCAGACAGCGGGTATGACAAGAGAAGCTAGGACGGGAGTGCGACAACCTGTTGTCGAGACATGCGAGGGTACGAGGTACCTGATCTGCAGTCTCCTGCCGGGCTGTCAGGCCGTCGCCTGTGCAGGTGGAGTGACTCCAGTGGCCCCACGGACTTGCAGATTTCTTCCATCAATTATATTGAAAGCCCGCCCCCTCATCCCCGGCCGGGGGAAAACTGGAACCTCGTCTCCCCCAGAACTCCGGAGTGAGGCGGATCTCTCCATTGTACTCCATGTGTGAGAGGACCGCTGGTCGGGACCGACAGCTGCGCATATCAGCCCATCGTGAGACGGCAGAGCTGGAAGAGCGTCATGAGTCCGGACTCCATGCGGTCCCCTCCTTGGGTAGATCTCCCAAGACATCCCCGCAGCGATGGCGTATCCAGGTGTCATCGGCATGGAGCCGGCGGGGACCGCATGAAGTGGACCTCTCCCCAGGAGCAGCGACACAGGACAAGATCTTAGATGAGATCCAGATGGGCAACCTTGTGTCCCTCCCGACAAAAACGGGGGGTTCACATGCCCTCCCGACGGTAACGGTGAACGGCCAGAACACCCTGCGGGTGAAGTGGGACTGGCGGCATGCAGGCCACGCCAGGCAGGTGGAACGATACGTGACGTCGAGGTTCGTCGCAGGGTGGCAGGCGGCAGAGGGTGGTTGAATGCTGGTGGTGGCGTGACCGGGGGTGAGCAGGGTTAGGGTCTCTCCAGGACGAGCCTCCCTCTCTGCTGTCCTTTGTCCACGCGCCAGGCTCTGGAAGATGAGGGCGTGCTCCTCCCCGTGTCTTCTCGCTGGACCCTACCTTGTGCGCGCTCTCTCTTCTATCGCGTCGAGGCGGGCCCACGTGCCCCCCCTTTCCCGTCATGGCACTCGACCTCTCCGCCACGCCTCCAGCCTCCCTCCCTCCCGCCGACGCCGACTTCATCAGGGGCTTCAGGGACAGTCTTCGTCTCCAGGTGTCCGGCCGTCGAGACTATGGCGGCTTGCTGACGACCATCGCTGGCCGCCTCGATCGTCTTCTGGGGAGGGCCACGGGTCCTGCCGACCCCAGATGCCCGTCACCTTGGGGCCCCATCGCCTGCTCCACAGATGACCCAGCACTCACGGTCCGGGTCGCTGGTCCAGCGCCTGGCGACCACTTCGAGGTCTCGGCCGCGTCTCCTGCAGAGGCCTCAGATATTGTAAGACCTCAGCCGTCTCTCGTGTCGCAGGACCATCTCTGACACCCACAGGTTCGCTACGTGTCTGCTCTGAGCGCTGCTGTGAGTCATGACACGTTACGATGCGGTCCTAGGAATGTCCCTCGCTCATAGTGCCTAGTGTGCAAAGCTCGGAGAGATACGCGACCGCTGGGTGGATGCCTCAAGCCGGCGTCAGGAGCTCGAGAGAGAAGAGGCCCGTCTCAGGTGCGTGTTGCGGCTGATATATCGCTGTCTAGAGCGAGGGCGGAACGTCCTACCCTCGGAAAATGGGACCCCCTCATCAATAAGATGATGCAAGGGAGGTCGTGGCTGACGTCCTCCGTGCTTGTCGTGTAGGCAGCGGGCCGAGGTCACGGTTGGCGAGCATATCCAGCTCCTACGCCAGTACAACAAGACAAAAGATGTCGGCCAGATGCTGATTGGTCTGGTTGCCGACAGTCGTGCTGTACCCGTCGGGGCGTTGTATCGAGACCGCGACTATGGCGTGAGTTTGGACGACTAGTCAACCGTAATTTGGCGAATGCGACTCGCGGCCCATGAGCGCGAACCTCCTCCTGAGCACCGGTGTTGCGAAAGGACGACAGACTTGGCAATGATGGTGCGTGTCATCGCTCTGGACAAAGCCGCCGACTGGTTACGCGACAGATTTGCCGACGGAAAGCGCATGGGCGAATGCCTTGTGTGAACGTCGTCAACATGGATCCTCCCTTCGACGTGGAAGGAAGATCCCCGCCCGACGGTCTATGACCATGCCCCGGGGCTGACGGGCGACGAGGAGACAAAGATTGTCAGCCCTACGCGAGCAGGCTCCTCAGGGCTAGTCACGGTACACCATGTTTGTTACACAAGCGATTCTACCCATGCGCTCCTCAGACTTGTTCAGGCAGTGCAGGTAAAAGGCATCTTTTGGGGACGTTGTGCTGTACCAACGGTGCTGTATCAACCGCAGATGCACTGATTACATTTGGCTGTCAACATATCCATTGAGAACGCCGTGTTGTGCGAGCGAGTGATGCGGATGTCGCACCCCGCTGATGAATAGGGCCCCTCCTCCCCATCACGTACAGGCCTCCACCTGACTAGGTTCCTCATTAAAACAAGACATGGCTGATACCGCTGGTTATCGTGAGATCAGACCCCCATCGCCGCCCGTCAATCGCCAGTGCTCATAGCACGTGTACTACCATCTCTAAAGATTGGTGAGGATTGCAGCGCCACCGAACAGCGCAGCCGCACCCACAGCAGCGGTCTGCATGACCACACCGCCCTGCGAGGCTTGAGTGCCGGCAGCGGTGCCTGTCGCCGTCACCCCCGAGGTGAAAGGCATATTTGAGCCAGAGCCGCCGGCAATACCGCCGAAGGCCGGGGCGTCACTGGTAGCAGTCGGGTTGGCGGTAGCCGTGGAGTTGTCTGGGTTCAAGACACTGTTGCACGATTAGCCGAGCAAGCACATACCAGAAATGGAGGACAGGAACCGCCAGGGCTTACTTGTTCGATGACGTGGGTGACTCCATTGTTGAGGAGGACATCGGCGGTCACAAGCTTGGCATAATTGACGAAGATGTTGCCGTTGTCAACCGTGATCCTGACCGTGGCATTTCCTTCGAGCGTTGGGAGGGCCGTGTCATTCATCAGCGCCGTGCTGTAGCCCACGGTGCCCGCGACGACGTGATATGTCAAGATCTGCGTCAGCTGTCTCGTAGACAAAGAACCAACCAGATTGGAGATGGCAGAAAAAGCCGGCGTTAGACGGGGCAAAGATGGGTTCTTATTCAACCTTCCACTCCAACAGCAATGCCGTGCTGGATACATTTCTTTAGTAGTGGTTCATGAGGACAGCCAGGGGTCCACACGGGGCTCTGTATCTGTGTATAGAGGACTCACGACAACGAGGTGTGACCGTCTCCAACGACACTGGCAAACAGGGCACGACACCCGAGGTGCCTGTCAAGCCGAGGTCAGCTTGGCCGCGAGGGTGACCGTCTGTTTCCATTGCGTACAAGTGCCAGTACCACAGGCTTCATGCGTGATGACCCGAACAAATCTAGGCTGCGTGTGGTGAGGTCGCGTGGTATTGCTAGGTAGCGTCTTGGAAATTGCACTTCAACCCGGGAGCCCAAGCATCAAGACCCGAGCTGGCCGGCCGAACAGACATACAAGGTCGCAATCTGCGGCAGGGCACGCATTGTGCTCTTGGCATAAGGACGTGGTAGCCATCTAGGGCAACGCCGGGCTACCACGTCCTATGCCAAGAGCACAATTCCATCGAAGAGGCCCAGCAGTAGGATCGCGACCACACTGGCATGGATCCTTTGATGGAGGGCATGCCGGCATGGATCGATTCCCACAGACCATGAAGACCAACGTATCTTGCTTAGATGTAGTGTAAGGACAGACTTCGGAGGATTGGTGGGTTCCCCGAGTGACGTGTATATATATACCGAACATGGTCCAGAAGGAGCTCTCCGCTTACTATCGCATTGAATCACCATTTGAGGGACGTCGTCGACTTGTCTTGTGCTTATCAGCGGCCTGTATACCCCGTAGTAGCTCCTCAGAAACCGAAAAGGCTGGGATTTACTGTGCAGGTTTCGACAGCTCTATATATCAAACATATTTGGACGTATACAAATTCGGAAAGTGATGAAAAGGATACTATATTATAAGTTCTGCCTACTCTTCCTTCCTCTTCCTTCCCTCCCTCCCCCTCGCAATCTCTGGCGCAAACTTACTCTTCAGCCGTAGCTTCTCACCATGGCTATAAAAGTAAAACACGGGCGTGGTAACGAAGATGGCTATAATCGCTAGGATTGTGCTCGCCCACTCTAGCGGGTACTGCTCTCCAATATTGCTGTACATAGGACTCGAATATAGCGCCGCAATGCCCGAGAGGAAATCTCGGGCAAAGTCGTTGCCACCCGTTGCGGATGCTGCATATACCCCGTATGCGGCAACCGTGTAATCGATCGAGCTCTGGTAGATTGAGTAGTTTGCAATGCCTACGGGGCAGGAAAAGATCATGGGCGCGATCCAAGGGATGTCGTAGCTCGGGCCTAGCGGTGTCCACGCGAAGCCGATCAGCCCGGTAGGCTCCAGGAGGGTCACGTAGCGGAGCCACCAAAGCCTGGCCTCCGGGGGTACCGAGTCTGAACCCTCATTCCTCCTGCGTTGGCGGAACATGTGTATCGATGGTAGGAAGGAAAAGTAGGCGAGTACATAACCAACGAGTAGTCTAGAACAACCAGTCACAACCAGTGCCAATTACAACTAGGCGGCCCGGGCTTGGGGAGGTGAAGGGCAGAGTGTAAGGGCGATAGAGGTCGAGAGGATGAATAAGATGGGCATGAGAGGGAACGCAAGGCGGGGGCGTGTCAATAGGATGAGAGCTGAAGAGTATATACGGTATGAATGCCAGGCTGATCCCAATAGTGCCAAAGCCCCATTGCTTGTAGACCGGCTGAAAACCTTGCAGAAAAATGAAGATGAGGTTGTCACTGAACCCACTCACGGCCGAGAGCCAGGCCACGCTGGGTTCGGTAATAAGCATGTAGAACGGCCGGCTCCAGACAACCAAGACCTCTCGCGCTGACATACGCCTCTTCTTGACCTCGTTCGGGCCCAAGATGTTCTCGCCGTTCTTCCGTCTCCTCTTCGCCAGCCGGTCGAGGATGATTGTCGAACGTGTCTCGGGGACGCAGATGAAATGTAGGATCTGGACCGCGCCGCCCGCGATGAGCTGCGTGTAGAAGACCCACTGCAGCGGCTGCCTCGCCTCCACGAACCCGCCCACAACTGCACCGGCCACGGAACCACCAACGGAGCTTAGGACGAGAAAGGCGACGGTATATTCCTGATCATCGGGCTCCCACATGTCAGCGACAACACCGAGCGTGGCGCTCCCTCCGGCCGTCGAGAGCCCTCCCAGGAGTCGACAGATCACGAGAGTGGCATGGTTGGGCGTGTAGGCACATGGAAACTGCCATATGTTGACCAGGAGTAGGCTGAGCTGCTGCGTCGGCCAGCGGCCGAGTTCCTCGGACCAGGGCGCCCAAAGCTCGCAGCCAAAGGCGTATGCACAGAGGAACGTGAGTTGCGGTACTCGTGCGGCCTGTTGACTGACGTGGAATTTTCCGGCCACGCCATCGACAGCGTTGGCGTACAGAGAGGCGTTGAGGTTGATGCTGATCTGGATCAGGAACATGATAATGAGAATGGACCACTTCCTCCATGTCGGGAAGGAGTAGCCCAAGTGCTCGTAGGCATGTTCTTCTTTAAGCACGGGCTTATCGACAGATTTTTGTTCTGCTATCGAGGGTCGTTCAAGCGCGGTCAAGCCTTCACGTGTTGTGTCTTCCACATGCTGCTCCTCGGGCCCGGTGTCGATACCTTGCTTGCCACGATGGTGCATTTCTGTAGCCATATCAAACTCGCCCAGGATCTCCAGGCTGCTGATACAGGACGGTGAGCAATTTCAAGGGACTAGCTAGGGAAATCAAAAGCCTGCGAAGAGGGATGGCGTTTAATTGATAGATCGAACTTGTGTTTGTCCCTGCCCTGCGAGGTAGCATAGGAGATGCACTATATGGTATAAAAACGCTTCCAGCGGCTCGCCCGTCTTACTGTCATGGGGACGGTGAGCAAGACAGCCCCTTGTCCTGACTAGCAACCATGGCCCGTTCTGCCGGGGACTACATCGCGATTGGAAGCCTTTCATCGCAGACATGAACAGGAAGGACATCGCTTGTGAGCACTGAGGGTTGAGACGATCAACCAAGTGGCTTGCCAGGTTCCAATCAGGCCGCTCGTCCACCCATCCACCTTGCGCCTCGGGGGCCGCCAGCCACATGCGCTTCTCCAGCATCCGCATCCTCTTTGTCCTACAATGACATAGCTGGACGCCGTCAGCTTTCAGAAGACAGAAGGGAATAGGCGACCATCCGTTCATTCAAGCATTCTGTTTCGGGCGACAACATCATAGTCCATGACTGTTCGTCGATCTGTACGCAGGCTCGGAATCCTTTGGCCCAGCTAGTAGTCCATCGCTAAATCGCTCACAGACGCTCATCGAGGTGAAGATCTGTCGGCTCATGGCCGACCTTGGCGAGGCCCGGAAAAGGGCCACGTCTCGTGGCAGTTGTAATCTGAGGGCTTTCGAAGACCACCGCTCCATGGTTTGTTGGCGCCACCGCCAAGGAAACACTTTGTTGGGCCATGTGTGATCAATTTGAGCCCTTCGATCCCTTGCCATCGTGGCTACTCGGCCGTGTGTGCGCTAAAGAATGCCTGGTAGTCGCTCTGCGGCAAACGGCCAGTTCAGACGTCTTTGCGTAATCGCTGTGTACCCCTTCCGTAGATTTCGAAGTCCATCAGGGCATCTCTGACCCGTCAGGTCCCGGCCGCCCGACTAGCCATTTGCTCATGTACGGCCCATCCAACCAGTATCCCAGTTTTTTATAATAACTCCTGACTCCGACACCAGAGATGACGCTGATCTTTTCACTGCCGTGCTCGTCCCTGGCGATCCGTTCAGCCTCCTCCATCAGCAACGTTCCAAAACCCTGATGCTGGAACTTTTTCGGGTCCCGCGCATGGACCGGTACCGCCGTACCGTAGACGTGCAGCTCCCGGACCAGACTTGTCTGCTGGCCCACCAGTTCTTCACGGTACGTGTACTTCTCGGTGCACTTTCGCAACCGGAGCAGGCCGACGAGGATGTCCTGCTTAGGGTCCTCATATGCGAGGAAGGTCTCCCAGCCGCCATTGGCCGTGTAATCCCTCCGGATGAGCTCGATCTGGTTGGGGCGTATCTTGTGCTTGACCTCGTTTACGCCGACCTCCCGGGTCCGGACATCGCGGCAGGTGGTGCCAAAGTCCTTCATGCGGGCCAGAGCAAGTTCACGAAGGTTTCCATTCTCCACGCCGGATGTGACAAGAGGCATCGGAATGTCACGCTGGACACGATAGATGCGAGTCCACGGCGGTATGAGGGCCAGAATGCGGGCGACCAGGTCGATCAGGCCGTTGGGGGTGTAGTTCTGGTACCGCCCCGTCCTCCACAGCTCGTAGAGACCGGTGCCTCTGATCACGAGGGTCGGGTAAATCTTGAGGCCGTCAGTTCGAAAAGCGGGATTCTCGAAATATTCGCGGAACTGGTCAAGATCCCGCTCCATGCCGACGTTTGGAAGATCCGGCATCATGTGGCTGACCACCTTGAAGCCAGAGTCCTTTGCGAGACAAAATGTCTCGGCCACAGCAGCCACAGTATGCCCACGATTCGTGTCCCGCGCGACGTCCTCGTACAGGGACTGCACGCCTATCTCCAGCCTTGTGCACCCGTACCGCAGCATGCTGGACAGGTGCGGCTGTAGACAATAGTCCGGTCTCGTCTCTATGGTGATGCCGACACACTTCGTGTTGCTCATCTCGCCGGCCTCGACAGCCTCGTCGATGTTGGAGGTCTGGTATCCGCTGAGGGCGTTATGTAGCTGGGAGATGAAGTCGTCCCTGTATGACTCGGGTAGGGACATAAAGGTGCCGCCCATGATGATGTATTCGACCTTGTCGACGGAGTGGCCGAGGGACTTGAGCTGGTCGACACGGCCGCGCGCCTGCTCGAAGGGGTCGTACCTTGCCCGGATGGCGCGCATGGAGGTGGGCTCGTAGCCGGTATAGGACTGGGTGCTGTACTCGAAGTCGGAATCGGGCCCACCGGGGCAGTAGACGCATATGTTGCCGGTGTATGCGATGTGCGGACAGCGGTGGGGCTTGCACATGACGGCGACGACAGCTATGCCGGAGGAGGTCCTGATGGGCTTCGCGACGAGCTTGGGGAGGATGTACTTCTTGTAGTGCTCGGGGACGGCGGCGATGATGGCGGTCAACGGCGGCATGTTGTTGATCTTGTGCTTCTTGGCCAGCCTGGAGCGGACGGCGTTCAGGTTGAGGTCCCTCCTTGGGCGTGAGGGGTCCTGAGAGGCCTCGTGCTCCTCGATGAGGGCGTTGGCGATGTCTGCGCAACATCGCAGGAAGCGCTCGTTCTCCGGGCGCAGGTCGGCATCCTTCCTGCGACCCGTCGTCCTGGCCGCTGTCACCGTTGTGGTCGCCATGGTGGTAACAGAGGTGGAGATGTCATGGAGGGAGCAAAGGCGGCGGGCTGGCGGTGCTTCAGAGGACAGAGGCGACGCCTGGGAGTGGCTGACAGGTTGAGATTCCAAGAGTCGTTATGGACGGGGGCACGTTGAAATAGGAGTATCGACCATTCTCCCTCCGAGACTGGCCCACTGGCGTCAGAGACTGCGGGACCGTGCTGCCATGTACAGTAGTATGCGGTACTGTGATAGATGGTACCGCAGCGCTGGCGGCTCTGCAGTGGGGGTTTTTCTGTGAAGTTCTGTGAAGCCCAGGTGGCCGATATAGGACTGATCAGCGGCGGGCGGAGCTACCATAGTACTCAGTAGTTGGCCGGCAGGCAAGACGCGGGAAGAGCCAGGCCCTGTATGGAGGAGGGGAGGTCCCTGCCCTGCTACTGCCCTGCTACTGCCCTGCTACCGTACCTAACATGTACTAACAGTACGGGGGGCACGAGGGGCCCTTCACCCCCCCGCAGATAGCAGGTGTGCGGCAGGTACGGTAGGCGGGCGCTGCACTGGACACTGTTAGGCCTGGGCGCGGGAACTGGAGCTAGAACTGGGACCGGGACTCGAAGCTGCAGCAAACGAAGCCTGGACTGCTGCCCTCCAGCCAGGCTTGGTCGAGGTACGACCAGCCGACCGCATATACCTCACTGACCTCAACTTGGATCGAGCATCCATCTCGGCAACGCAGCACTTTTTCTTCTTCTTTCCTTTCCCTCACCCTCCTTGCCCTTCCTCTGCCCACAGTTCTATCGCCTCCCCCCCTCGCACCCCCACGCTCCCGAATCTGCCCAAGATGCAGGCCTTTGCCAGACAAGCGCGGCTCTCGTCAGCCTCGGCGTCGACGCTGCGACACCTGTGCAAGAGGACATATAGCGCCCAGACTGGCCCCTACACCAACACCATCGAGAACCTCAGGATCAACGCCGATACCAAGGTCATCTTTCAGGGCTTCACTGGCAAGCAGGGAACGTAAGTGCTCCGTCGCCTCTCGTGCTCCTCCTGTTCCGGTGCCGCGAGGCTTATCGCGAGGCCTCTCCTATGCGCGAGGGAAGGAGAGAGAAGGAAGGGAAGGAAAAAGAAAAGAAAGAAGGCAAAAAATCCACCGGGAAACGGCTGCGCCGAGTATCACATGCTAACTTGACCCCCGTCTCTTCACAGCTTCCATGCCGAACAGGCCATCGCCTATGGTAAATACGTACTCCCTTCGAAGGCCGTCGTGCGACAATGAAAGCGTCTGATCATATATGTCCCATCTCGTCCGCAGGCACCAAGGTTGTTGGAGGGACAAACCCAAAGAAGGCCGGCACCACCCACCTCGACCTCCCCGTCTTCGCGTCCGTCGCAGATGCTGTCAAGGAGACCGGCGCAACCGCCACAGGAATCTTTGTCCCGTAAGGATGATCCACCCAGAGAACACAATGTCTGCGCAGGGATGGCGACGATGGTTTATACCGGGATGGCCTTGGGCGAGACATGTGATGATGGGGCAGAACGAGGCCGGTCTTTGCTGACTTGTGATCTTGCCGCGACAGCCCCCCCCTGGCAGCAGGTGGTATCCAGGAGGCCATCGAGGCTGAGATCCCCCTCGTGGTCTGCATCACCGAAGGAATCCCTCAACATGGTCAGTCGTCCCAGGACTCCGTCCACCGTATGCTTCTGCTGTCGGGGTCCATCTAACACTCGACCAGACATGGTGCGCATTACCTCCATGCTCAAGACCCAGTCCAAGACCCGTCTCGTCGGCCCCAACTGCCCTGGTATCATCGCCCCCGGCCAGTGCAAGATCGGCATCATGCCCGGCTTCATCCACAAGCGCGGCCGCATTGGCATCGTCTCCCGCTCCGGTACCCTGACCTACGAGGCTGTCAACCAGACCACCCAGGCTGGTCTGGGCCAATCTCTCGTCGTTGGTATCGGCGGCGACCCCTTCTCCGGCACGAACTTCATCGACTGCCTCAAGGTCTTCCTCCAGGACCAGGAGACGGACGGCATCATCATGATCGGCGAGATCGGTGGTTCCGCCGAGGAGGATGCCGCCGACTTCCTGCGAGAGAACAACACTGTCAACGGTGGCAAGCCTGTCGTCAGCTTCATCGCCGGTATCTCTGCGCCTCCCGGGCGCCGCATGGGCCATGCCGGCGCCATCGTGTCTGGTGGCAAGGGTGGTGCCGACTCTAAGATCAAGGCCCTGGAGAGCGCGGGTGTCATTGTCGAGCGCTCGCCCGCCGGTCTGGGTAAGGCCCTCCGCGACGAGTTTGTCCGACGGGACCTGCTGTGAGCTACGGCTGCCGGCGCGGCAGTTAGAGAGGAAAGCCTGACGGCTCTTCATATCCATTAGCACGCCTAGAAGGCAAGCTTCTTGGGGTAAATAGTGGGCTCCAGTCTGTGACACTCTCACCGGAAGGAAGCATCGGAGGAGCATGGATCTGTGTACAAGGACCATTGGATCATAGGCTTGGCGGGCACCATATTGTAGTTCCGCGGACGGGACTGCCTTTTTCTCATTCGCAAATCTTATAGACTGGGTGGAAGCGGCGTGGGGTCCAAATCGCATTTTCTCGTTACCCAAACACCCGAGGGCCCTGTTGACCATGCTGTGAGTCTATTCTGGCGTCTGGCGCGAGAGCGGTCGAGCTGGTGTGTGACGTATCACGATATTCAATTAGGGCCTAGGCGCCCCATGGTGGATCTCGGCTTGAAATCCCATGGTCGCTCATGGAAACACCCCTTGAAGCGATAGCAAGACTGAGCCGTGTTGAGTGATGATACAAACGCTTGGTGCCCCTCCCCGACCTAGAACGCCTTAAAATTGCAGAAGTGGACCGACTTCTGAGTTACGTCGGCTGTGATGCTACTAGCACCCCGATATCCCGCTGTGTGGGTGCCAATATCGACGCCATCTGACCCCAGATTCTGTAGTGGTAAAATCGATGCTGTCCCCAGATAAATCCCCCGGTCTCCCATCTGCGCCGACTGCCTCTGGAACTGGGCGGATGAGTGACCCAGCCCCTGTCTCTAACCGCGACAGGCCTTGCGCTGCTCCAAGCCCTTGGAGGATGGCCGCCCGATGCTGCACGCTCCTTTTCAGGTGATTGTTCCGACCGCGGCCAGGGGCCTATGTTCATTGTTCGCCCAAGAGGCGGGCCGTGATGTCTCCCATGTAGGCCTCTTCCATCTCATAGTCCTCGCCGCCGTTCCGGTCGATGCCCACGTAGGCGAAGGCGTCGACGACGCTGTCGAGCTCGAAGCCCATGTTGACGAAGCGGTCGACCATGTTCTTGTTCCAGCCCTGGTATCTATTCCCCCAGGGGCCGTCAGCACACACAATGATGCCACATCCCGCCTCCTCACGCGTGCTGCAGGGCGATGCATGTCCTACCTGTTGATGTCGTCCTCCTTTTTGGCCTTGCTCTTTCGCTGTACCTGGTCGGGAGCGGGGTGTACCCTCGGGGCCCCCGCGTACCTGACGGCCCAGTCATGTGCCACGATTTCAAAGTATTCTGGATCTTCCATCATCATCTTGGCAACCTCCGCATCCTGGGGGTCTTTAGGGTTTGGGGCCTCGAGGAGCATGCGCAGGGAGAGCAGGGCGGTCTTAATGGTGCCGACGGGGGACCAGCCGTTGCCGAGGACGTCGAGACAGATTGCGCCCTGTTTGGATCCGCAAGAAGAAGTTTAGTATGTATTATATCTACACGGGAAACATTGGTGGGGGGGGGGGGGTAAGGGGCCGTCTGTCTTTCTGCCTGTCTACCTGTCCGTCCGTCCGTCCGTGCCGGTTCAAACTCACAGTCTGGCTGCTGATGTTGGGATGCCACATCTTGGTGTCGAATTTCATGACAGGCGACTTGAAGGGGTACATGTTCGGGATCTGGATATCGACGACATAAGTCCCGCCAGCGTAGGGGGTATCTGGAGGGCCGGGAAAGGTGCCCTTGAGGTGTGTGAGGTTGCTCTGGTCGATGGGGGTGGCCAAGACGCTTGACTTGTCCCTGTCCTGGTGCATGTCTGCCAGCTCCTTTGCGATCCGGCGCTCTCGTGTGGTGGCCATGTCGAGAAGATGGACAAATAGATACTGATGGAAGTGAGAGAGGGGGAGGGGGTCGGTATTGTCCACCTCTGCGGGGTCCCAGTCCAATCTGGGGAGGGGGAGGACAGCCGAGGAAGAACTGGTGAGAAGCCTCTGAACCTGGTATCGAGTCTGACCTGAGTCCGGAACCGAGTCCCAGGGGTGTTGGATGGCTTCAGGGTCTTGGGAGGCAGGGCTCTCTCTCTCTCTCTCTCTCTCTCTCTAGTCAGGGTGAAGGGGTGGAGGTCGAGGTAGAGGTCGAGGTCGAGGTAGAGGTCGAGGTCGAGGTAGAGGTCGAGGTCGAGGTAGAGGTAGAGGTCGAGGTATCACGATCAAGAGCCACTGCTTAAGCAGGCAGGGTGGGCCAGTCCGGTCCGGGCCAGTCTAGTCTACACCCAAGGGCCGCCCAAGGCTATAAGACTTTATCGAGACAGTGACCAGGGGACAGAGGGTTGGGCATTGACAAAGCAGCTGAAGGTTCTAAGGTTGTGAAGCGAAGCGGAGTGGAGGAGCGAGGCTCCCAGAGCACCGCACAGGGCTTTAATGTTAGTTGGTCCTTGGGAGGCTGACTCGGTCCTACAGGCTTCTGCTATGCTCTTTTCTGCTATGTACAGAGATACTGCGGCGGGCATGCCATGTACACAGGCATCATGCCACCCCGCAGCGCATACATAGACATTGTCCAGTAGTATGCGGGGCTAACAAACACTTCAACGAGCTGTGGTACTAGTAGCACACGGCGGTGGCTTCATTGGGACTGTATCTGTAATGAGGGGTACGCATGTACCATGATATGTACATCACAGTACTCGACGGTACGTATAGTGGTACTACATGGTATTGAGGTATGTTGCTATGATATCAGCATCCATGTAGGTACGTACCTGGGCTCCTTCGGCAGGCAAGAGAGCCCGGATCACCCTGCCGCCACCCCAAAACAGCTCGCTCGGCAGAGCTGCGTGTCCGTCTGGCAGCCTGATTATCTACCTCGAATCTGCCCGTCGTTCGCCTGTCTGCCGGCCTTCCAAACACAGTCCATCTTCCAAGCCAACCCTCGACCCAGCAGCCGCCTCTCCTGTGCCTCAGTCCCCGACCTCGTGCAGCCTCGGAGAGATATCCAGCCCTTGGGTCTCTCAAGATCTCTGTCCTGCTGTGTCACTATCATCGAGCCGTTCCTGGTTGTCGTCCACAGCTGAACCGCAGTCATGGTATGTGAAGCTCCACGACCTGCGTCCATGTCCTGCTTGCTCTTGGCTTCGCGCCTCGCCTCGCAGCATGCACCTGGCATCTACTGACTGTCTCGTGCAAACAGGGTCAGAACCAGTCCGGTATGGGACCTGGCCAGGATGGCCGTGACGACAAGGACAAGAAGGTGCGCTGGCCCCCCCATCCATCCCAACACCCAACACCCAACACCCAATGCCCATCCTCTGTCTCCTCCTATGTGACGGCGGCGAACCCTCTGCCTGGCTTCCCCTGCTCTGCTGACACTCTTTCGTCCTCATCACATGTAGAAGGACAAGCCCAAGTATGAGCCTCCGCCAAAGCCCACCATGCGCGTTGGCCGCAAGAAGAGAAAACAGGGCGGTACCAGCGCTGCCGCCAAGCTCCCCGCCGTCTACCCCAGCCAGCGCTGCAAGCTCCGCCTGCTGCGTATGCAGCGCATCCACGACCATCTGCTCCTCGAGGAGGAGTACGTCGAGAATCAGGAACGTCTGCGCAAGGCAAAGGCCGCCAAGGATAGCTCTGCTCCAGCTGCCGCCGATGACGCCGCCGACCGCAACGCCGACGAGCGTGGCCGCGTTGACGACATGAGGGGGAGCCCCATGGGTGTCGGCACCCTCGAGGAGATGATCGATGACGATCACGCCATCGTGTCGAGCACCACCGGGCCCGAGTACTACGTCAGCATCATGAGCTTCGTCGACAAGGACCTGCTCGAGCCCGGCGCCAGCGTCCTTCTGCACCACAAGAGCGTCAGCATCGTTGGTGTCCTGACAGATGACACCGACCCCGCCGTCAGCGTCATGAAGCTGGACAAGGCCCCGACTGAATCATACGCAGACATCGGCGGCCTGGAGCAGCAGATCCAGGAGGTCAGGGAGTCGGTCGAGCTGCCCCTGTTGCATCCCGAGCTGTACGAGGAGATGGGCATCAAGCCGCCCAAGGGTGTCATTCTATACGGCGCTCCAGGTACTGGAAAGACCCTCCTGGCAAAGGCCGTGGCGAACCAGACGTCTGCGACGTTCTTGCGCATCGTTGGTTCCGAGTTGATCCAGAAGTATCTCGGCGATGGCCCCCGCCTGGTCCGCCAGCTTTTCCAGGTCAGTCCGGCGCCCTGCGGAGCCACCCCCCACAGCCCTGATCCTAGGCTGCCCCCCTGCTGACATGCCCGACACAGGTCGCCGGCGAGAACGCCCCCTCGATCGTCTTCATCGACGAGATCGACGCCATCGGCACGAAGCGTTACGAGTCTACGTCAGGGGGCGAGCGGGAGGTCCAGCGGACCATGCTTGAGCTCCTCAACCAGCTGGACGGCTTCGACGACCGCGGCGATGTCAAGGTCATCATGGCAACCAACAAGATCGAGACTCTGGACCCCGCCCTGATCCGGCCTGGCCGTATCGACCGGAAGATCCTCTTCGAGCCCCCAGACCAGAACACCAAGCGCAAGATCTTCAACCTGCACACGTCCAAGATGAACCTCAACGAGGACGTGGACCTGGAGGAGTTCATCGCGCAGAAGGACGACCTCTCGGGCGCCGACATCAAGGCTATCTGCTCCGAGGCCGGTCTCTTGGCACTGCGAGAGAGGCGTATGCGGGTGCAGATGTCCGACTTCCGGTCCGCCCGTGAGAGAGTGCTTCGAACCAAGCAGGAAGGCGAGCCCGAGGGATTGTATTTGTAGGACTGACACTGTACTTCTACGTGGGAGGGTCGCGGTAATGAGAGAAACCTCCGCTGCAGACGAGCTATAGCATGGCAATAGATGAGGAATAGATAGCATTGAAACCCGCCCTGCTTGCACAAGGTCCTTCTCAGCATCCCGGGCCGCACCGACGTGCCCCCCTGACAGTTCCTCACAGTCGCCGGCTTGTGAAGTGATTATCCTCGGCAAGGGCACTGGCTGTGTGATGGGATGTGGTACCACTGTCGGCAATCCCACTGAGGTTGGCTGATGTCCAGACGACTTTCCCAAATTGAGGGCCATGCGTCAAGTCAGGAGGGATGGATTCAGGAAATCTGTCGAGCGTTGGAACCTTGCTGCTCTGTCTTCGGCCCCTGGAGAAGTGCTTCCCAGGCGATGGATGAAGGGAGGGTAATCATCGCACCCAGCCCCAGAAAGGACCTGGGATTCTGATCACGAAGAAGCTCACCACGGAGGAGGTAGATCCGAAGAAGGGGTTCTTAGAAGAATCAAAAACCAAAAAAAAGGGGGGGGGGGAGGCGAGGCAGATGGAGAGGTGAGGATGAAGAATCGAGCTCGATGGAGCCGATACGGTTGATGAAATTTCATCCTATTACCCCGGGAGTCTGTCTCTGGGTAGAAATACGAGAACGGAGAGCTGAGTGCAAATTTTCCGTGTCTGGAAGGACGAGTGTACGTCAACAAGACGTCTGTCAAAGCCCTGCGAAAAGGGTCATGAGAAGACACCCATCAGTCTGGGATAATGGGCCTCAGAAGCGGTGGAATGTGAGGGGGCCTCTGGAGGCCTCTGGAGGATTGCCATTCTAGGAAAGCCGTGATGATGACGGGGGGTTGAGTGCCATCGGATCCACCTTCTCCACGATGCCAGCCGCCGTCATGCAACGAGGAGACAAGAGGTCAGACATGTGAACAGCACGGCATACACGGCAGAGCTGCTGATGCTGATCCACGCGGCCCAAATCCCTCGGCATCCTGCACCGGGACGTGCTATGTACTATGTAGTAGTGTCTTCCCCAGAAAACAAGCCGCAGCTGGCGTGGGCGTGGAGAGCGGGGCCAGGGGACCACACCTCCCGCATTGCGGGCTCGGGGTTATCTCTGTCGTTCCCTAGTGGCCAGGCTGGCGCAAATCGTGACAGGACGACACCAGAAAGAAGGGTGGACACGATGCCAAGCTATGCGGCTGTGCATCGAGCCGGCGTCCAAGAAGGGGGGCGTGGCCTGCGCTAGGGAGGAATCCAGATATCAAAACAGGGCCCTGAACCTCATCTCACGACTATGCGCGATTTCTGACCGCATGTTACGCCTCTACTCTCCGCGACCACGTTACGAAAAGGGCCCAGTCCGTGGCCTTTGAACTCTATCCCGGAATGAGTTTGGCATGCGGCATTTCTCGAAGCTGACAGCACGGTACTGTATAGGATATCCTCGGGACGCCGACAGCGAGTGTTCCCTCCTCCTCCTCCTCCTCCTGGCCCTGCGCGCGGCCCACCCAATCACCCAATCCCTCCTGACCAGGAGTCCGGGGCCTCATCTCGCGGCAGCAGCTTTTCATCACAAGCAGGCAGATTCCTCAACACGCGCACTGCAGATCAATGAGGGATTTTGGCGACGAGGACCGCTTTCCACATGCGTCTGCCGTGACGGAGCCCCTACGAGCTCGTCCAGGCTCCCTGGACGTTGATCTGAACGGTTCTACTGCAGCGTTTGATGGCGCGAACAGCGCCTGGGCTCGATGCTCGTCCCTGTTTTCCAGATAGCCACGCGAATACTCAGATCCCAACGGTCACTCTCCACCCGCGATGTCTCGTGCTGCAATTACACTCCCTTCCATCATGTCCTGCCGGAGCGCTGCCACCGCCAAGTCTTGTGCTTGTTGCACTGCCTCTTGCCGCTACAGGCGCCGCTCTCCTTGTCAACGCTCTATGTAGGGAGACAGGCTAGCCACGTCCCGGGCGTGCGTGCATCTCATGTCCGGAGGTCCATCGGGATGACACCCGTCTCCCCTTCGAGCTCGATTGGCCTAGATGCCCGGATAAGATGAACAGGAGAACAGGGTGAGCTTGTCGAGATCCTCCTGCCGCACCTCCTCATTGCTCCGCCGTCCTGGTGAAGCACGCCAGCTCCGTATCCTGCCGGTGTTCTTGTTGCCTAATCGATGCTCGTTTCGTTTCATGTCAGTTTGCCATCCGGCGGTCTCGTGTAATGAAGTGAAGTCTTCACCCCAGCGCCCAGTATAAATCCCCCGTTCGTGGTCGAGGCTTTTGCTTCCAAGGCTTTCCTGCACATCTATTCTTCGTACCTCGCTGTCCCTCTACTGCCATGGTTTTCAGTGTGACCCAGAGCTACACGACCTATCTCGCCATGGACGAGAATGCAGCCGGAAAGTCTGGTCCAGAGCGGATCCGCTTCGAGGGCCTGGACGAGGAGGCCGACAGAGCCTCGGGCAGCCATGGAGGGCACGGCTCGAGTGCCATCGGCCATCGTCCTCCGTTGGCTCGTCAGTCGACCGCGATATCAGAAGACTCCATGTCACTACGCCAAGCTGGTCGCCGTGGAAGCATAACAATAGAGCCTGCGGCTGCTCTGCCTATTCAATATCGGACCCTGTAAGCCAGAAGACGCCGACACACGGCAGAGATTCTCTGCTGCACCAGTTCGCAACCCGTGCTTTCTCGGCATCTTTTGTCAAGCAGGTTCTAATGACTGGGCAGGTCGATTGATATTGATGATGCCAAGGGCAAGCAGAAGAAGAATGCGGCAGTCACTGGTGAGTCTTTCGAATTTCGATCTCTGACTGGAGCTGCGTCGCATCCTGTGAGGTGCTCTGTGGGCAGCCTTTTCGTGCATAGTGGCATGCGTGCTCATCCTCTTGATGACGGAAACTGTTCACCTCTGACACTACTCTCACGAGCAGACATCGTCGACCTAGAATGGCACACTATAACAGCCAACGAGCTCGTTCGACGTCTCAACTCATCCCTCAAGGACGGTCTTTCCGAAGAGCAGGTAAAAGATCGCCAACAGCGCTATGGAAAGAACGCGCCCTCTCCGCCGCAGACACATCATTTCAAGACTATCATGGGTTACTTCTTCAAGGGCTTCGGATCTGTCCTCCTAATTGCGGCAATCCTCGTCTTCATCGCATGGGAACCACTCGGGGACCCGCCTGCGCAGGCCAATTTGGCCCTTGCAATCGTCCTGGTTGCAGTCTTCCTCATCCAGGCTGCTTTCAACATGTGGCAAGATTGGTCTTCAGGTCGCGTCATGGCAAGTATCAAGAACATGCTACCTGATGAGTGCCACGTCGTTCGGGACGGCACGCAGATGACAATGTTCGCCTATGACTTGGTACCTGGTGATGTCTTGCTGGTTAAGGCTGGCAACAAGCTACCGGCGGACGTCAGGTTCACACAGGTCTCATCAGACGCGAAGTTTGATCGGTCTATCCTCACTGGTAGGTCTATGTAATTACAGAACTTCACGCCGCCCTTCCACAAGGAGCATTTCCCATACCTAGAACCTGCCAACACACTGCCGTATATGGTCTGACTTGTTTTGATCGCCCAGGTGAATCGGTCCCTCTCTCAGCCGCAGTCGACTCAACGGACAATAACTACCTCGAGACGAAGAACATCGGTCTCCAGGGAACACATTGTGTCTCAGGAAAATGTACTGGCGTCGTGGTCGCCACGGGGAACAGGACTGTCTTTGGGAGAATCGCCAAACTGACGAATGAGCCCAAGACTGGCATGACAACACTTGAGCGCGAGGTGCTAAATTTCATCCTGATCATATGCTCGATCATGCTCATAATGATCATTATTGTCTTGGTACTATGGTGAGTCCCACCCGATGACTTGTCCTGGCCCGCGCGGTCGTTTGCTTGACAGCTCGAGGGCATCTCCCGCAGGGTGATCCCGTGGGATATCCCCTCTGGTGTGGCCTCATCTTAGGAGATCATTGTCTGTGTGGCGGTAGGCGTGGGATCGAGCTGGTTCTAATAGTTACCTCTTTAGGGCCGCCTGGCTTAGAAAAGAGCATCCAGACTGGATCAATGTCCCCACACTCATTGTCGACTGCGTCTCGGTAGCAGTAGCTTTCATTCCTGAAGGGCTCCCGGTAGCCCTGACGGCGAGTCTGACGATCAGTGCCAACATGATGCGAAAGAACAAGATCCTTTGCAAGTCTCTAAAGACTGTCGAGACACTGGGGTCAGTATCCGTCATATGCTCAGACAAGACCGGAACCTTGACTGCGGTATGTTTTGATATGGGATAACTGACATGGGTCCACTGAGGTCTATGGCTAACCCTCACTCCCTCGTGTAGAACAAGATGGAGGTCAAAGATTGCTATGTTGGTCTCGAGAAGATGACAGCAGATGTAGCACGAGATACCATCGTCGCGGAGCGCAACACCGTTGGCAGGTTCGCCGGCAATGCAATCGATCAATTGCGCACCATAGCAGGTCTGTGCAACTCAGCCGAGTTTGACGCCCAGACTCGGAGTTTGCCTCTCGCTGAGCGCAAGATCCACGGCGATGCGACTGACTCTGCTATTCTCCGCTTCGCCGAGTCTCTCGGGCCCATGTCGGAGCTGAAAAGGTGCTGGCAGACAAAGTTTGAGCTTGCCTTCAACAGCAAGAACAAGTTCATGATTAAGGTGCTGGGCCTGACCCATCCCGATGGCCTTGAGGATGCAGTGCCGTTGGACACGGCCTCCGTGTTTGAGCCTGGCGATATGTAAGGCCCCTCTTCATCACAAACCCTATACTTCCCCACTTGCGCATCGGTGTGGTGTGGCTTGCTGAATCGTCTCTCAAAGGCTTCTTACCATGAAGGGCGCCCCTGATAGGCTTATCGACCGATGTAGTCGCTACATTGGCAGGACTGGAGCATCGCACACCCTCGGCGACTCAACGAAAGATCGGATTGAAGCGATCCAGCAAGAGTACTCTTCTCAGGGTCGCCGTGTGCTCCTCCTCGCACATAAGACCCTCTCCCGTAGTTCGATCAGGTCGTCACCCATGGATCCGACGTTCGAGGGGGAGATTACCCAGCAAGCAAAGTCTGGCCTCACACTGGTCGGTCTTGTTGCGATAGTTGACCCACCGCGCCCCGAGATTCCCGAGGTCATTCAGACCCTGAGGGGTGCGGGTATCCGGATTTTCATGGTCACTGGCGACTTCGCACTGACAGCTCAGGCTGTTGCGACTGAATGTGGGATCATCACCAACCCTGCCGAGGCCGTCAAAGATGCTTCAGCCCTCAGCCGACACCCTCTGGCCCATGCCTCGGAACTGAACAACAGGGCAACACCCAAGAACGTCCGCTTCGACGACGAGCTCTTCCCGACCTCGATCGTCCTCTCTGGCCATGATCTCGTGGCCATGAACGAGTCTCAGTGGGACCAGCTGGTCTCATCATACACAGAAGTTGTTTTTGCACGGACCACACCCGAACAGAAACTGCGCATTGTTCGCGAGCTCCAGTCTAGGGGCCTGGTGGTCGGCATGACAGGTGACGGCGTAAACGACGCTCCTGCGCTTCGAGCCGCAGATGTTGGCATTGCCGTGGGGTCTGGCAGTGATATCGCTGTTGAAGCCGCGGATATGGTCCTGCTCGAGAGTTTCAGCAGCATCGTCGAGGCCGTGAGGTTTGGCCGGATGATGTTTGACAACCTCAAAAAAACCATTGCGTATCTCCTGCCCGCCGGAAGCTTCTCCGAGTTCTGGCCCGTCTTCACCAATGTGGCCTTTGGGCTGCCGCAGGTCCTGAGTAGTTTCTTGATGATCGTTATTTGGTAAGCATGCTGACGCCTTGGAGGGACGGGGGGGGGGGGAGGTTCCGACGAGCTGCAAATTCTGGATAACGCATGCTAAATCATGAAATCCTGCAGCTGCTTCACGGACTGCTTAGCCGCAACGTCCCTCGCGTATGAGAAGCCCGAGGCCGACGTGCTTATGCGACCTCCACGCGTGATCGGGGTCGATAGGCTGGTCGACTGGAAGCTCATCGTGCAGTCTTACGGCTTCATTGGCTTCATGGAAACGCTCGCTTCCTTTGCGATGTCATACTGGTATCTCCAGCGCAACGGCATCCCCTTCGGTTCTCTCTGGTTCGGGTTCGGCAACTTGCCAGCCGGCGTCAGCGAAGACTACTACGCAGACAAGCTGAACGTGGCCAGCTCCATCTACTTCGTCAACCTGGTCGTCATGCAGTGGTTCAACTTGATATCGGTAAGAACGAGACGGCTTTCCGTCTTCCAGCACCCGCCGCTATTCAACAAGATGACGCAGAATGTGTGGCTATTCCCTGCCATTCTGTTTGCGCTGGCCATGGTCTTCTTTTGGTGCTATATCCCCAGACTGCAAGATGTTCTCGGTACTGCATCGGTGCCCGTGGAGTATTGGTTCTTGCCCATGACTTATGGGCTGGGTGTTCTGTTGTTTGACGAGGGCCGCAAGTTCTATGTGAGGAAGTGGCCGCATGGTCTGCTGGCGAGGTTGGCTTGGTGAAGTACCGCTTCAGCTTGTGCACAGGACGACCTCGAGGCCTGAGGGCTGCCAGAGCTTCGTAGTTGAATAGACCATGGGTGGTGCTATATTGATGGACAACCAAAGAGCGGATGTCTATAGATGTATAATGATTTACGTAGAGGCGGCCTCTAGTCCCGTCCAAAAGCACCGCCCCCTCCTGTTCTTGAGAGTACTGCGAGGATAGTCTTGTCTAATGCAATTTAAGAGCCTATATGTGGTTCTTCTTCCAAAACTGTATTCGGCTGACTTTACGTTCTCCAAGCAAGAGAATGAATGGCGGCGTTGCTTTCTTGGGAGGAGCTGGTGCTGGGTGGGGCTGCTGGTACATGACAAATATAGGTACGTCTGAGGCATGGTTCCTTGTCCAACTATCACATGTCTGAGTGGCTCAGTTGGTTAGAGCGTTGGTCTCATAGCATGACCCGATGGCACAACCATCGGGAGCACCAATCCAAAGGTCGTGAGTTCGAGTCTCACCTCGGACACTTACATTTTGCTCTTTTGTATATCACGGTCCTCAACCCACCCTGCAAGCCATCCAAGGTCATGGAGTCATTTTTGCCCATCTGGACGGGGGTGGCGCCAGTGGAGCGCGGCCAGAGCCAGAACCACCCGCAACATGAGGGGAGCACGTACTTCCTGTCCCATCCCAAGGCTGAGGGATGTTCATCGCCCTGAGAGCGGGCCATCGGCAAGCCCAAGAAATAGATGGCGGTTTTTGTACACAGACGCGCGCGCATATCTAGATGGGGAGCACTGTTGACTACCTGCTCCATGCCTGCTCGGTCAGGTCGGTATACGGGTACTGTAAGTTCCTTTGGCGATGTGGCCAATCGTTTTACACCGTTCCGGACCCACACACTGCGCAATCCTCCCACCGCCGGGGGGAGGGGGGAGGGCTTGGACGGTTATCGAGCCGCAGGCCCTGCCTGCATCGCCGTATATAGTGTAGTATATGCCCACATCTCGAGGTCAGCTCGGGTCGTTCTCGGGCCTCTCGCATCCTGATAGGTGACCTCTCCAGGATTCCGAAGCGCCAAGCTGGCGTGAGGCTATGTGTGCTATGTATGGGCGGAGTTGCGTACTCAGCGGCCAGCTATGTCACAGCCTTCATGTCGCCATGTGAAGACCCAAAAGCAGGATCCTGAATGGCTACGTTTATAAACCATATGAGCATATCTATATCTATATCTATATCTATATCTATATCTATATCTATATCTATATCTATATCTATATCTATATCTATATCTATACATATACATATACATATACATATACATATATATATACATCCTCCTGATCTCCCTGCACTCCATCCCGAGAGACCAAAGCCTGCACCTCTCAACACTCGCCATACCGTTACCGCGGTCTCTTTCAACTTATACACACCTCCACTTCTCGTCTGTCAACATGTCCGCTCCCCAGAACCGCGAGCATCAGAACCCAGACTACTATGCCGAGACGGCCAGTCTGGGTGCCGCACCAACGCAGTACCAAGACCATGTGCACCAGTACCCCCCGCCTCCCGGCCCTCCCGCCGACACCACCTCCGACGAACATCCTCCACCAAAGCCACTGCGGCCCCAGCACCAGCAGCAGAGCTACTCCTCCACTTCAATACCGGGGCAGCAGCCAGAGATGTCTCCCCATCGTCTCCGGACCTGGCAGGCACTGGACAGGGCGGTGGCGGCAGCAGGGTGACGCCGAGAGAGCGCCTCTATCAGTGGAGCACCAAAGCCGGCGTTCCCGTGAACAGATTGACAAACAAGCTTGTCTGAGGCCTGGTGGGCCACGACCATGGACGTCGAATGTGACAAGGCCGCCAGGATTCTCAGGTCCTTTGCCAGTACGACGTGTGATCTCCTTTTTCCCGACCCCCGTAGGCCGCGCTCGCGAAGAAGAGCCTCTAACAACCCCGGCAGAAGATGGCTTCCACACCACGGACCCGAACAAACACCCCGCCCAAGGCTGGCTCCCCAGCCGGGCCCAAGTAGAAGCCGAAGGTTCTCGTCAAGATTCCTCAAAAGGCCATCGAGACCGCCGCCGGCCTCCCTATCTTTACCACCTTCCGCACCGGCCTGTACTTGTCCGGCGCAGGCGGCTCCGGCATCGTCATCTCCCGGCTGCCTGACGGCTCCTGGTCGCCGCCCTCGGGCTTCCTGGTGCACACCCTCGGCGCCGGCTTCATGATCGGGCTCGATATCTACGACTGCGTGTGCATCCTGCGCACGCCCGAGGCCGTCGCCGCCTTCTATCCGGCCGCGGGTCTCGCTCGGCGGTGGGATCGCCCTGGTAGCCGGCCCCGTGGGTGCGGGTGCCGCGGTCGACGCGGCGCTGCTGAAGAGCACCAAGCTTGTGTTGGGGTATGTGAAGAGCAGGTGGTTCTATGCCGGGGTCCAGGAGGACGGTACGATCATCATTTCGAGACCGGATGCGAACGCGGTGTTTTATGGCGTGAAGGACGTCAGGGTGGATGACATCCTAAAGGGCAATGTGCCGACCAGGGGCCCCGGTGGGACGTGGCCTGAGGGAGCACGCCGTCTGATGGAGGTGCTGAAGAGCGCCGAGGGCAGGGGGGATGTGAATGAGGGCTTGCTGAGGGAGGTGAGTGTCGGACCGACGCCGGGCGACCTGGGATTGGAAGACGGGGTGGGCGAGGCGCCTTGCGGCGCCAAGCAGAGTCGGACCTGAGCTCTCCAGTCTGCCGGATGAAGGAAGTTTCTGTAAAAGCGACCCCAGGCTACCCCAGGTATAAAAACTCGCCCATATAACCGCACACGGAGTGTGAGGCGTGTCCTCACAACAGGCGCGGAGGGGCTGGCATCAAGGTCGCAGGTGAGGTTTCCATGGAGGACATTACTAGGTCATTGCAATGTCTTTGTTCCTTTGCTTGTTCTTTTCCCTTATCATATTGTCCAGGCTCCGCCACGGACGCAGACGGTGACATCAGTAACTGTCTTGCCACCTTTTCCATTTGGTATCAGTTCGTGTTCTCAACGGATTGGGACGTAAATCCCGGCGGTTGCCCACCATCCCTGAAGAACCGCTTATGCATGCAGATTAGATGTACAGAACAGGTCAGTGTCGTGACAAAACAACCACCTTTCATAGCCCAGGCGATGGAGGCTGAATGATACCTGGCCCTCCGCCATCTATCTCCTCCCGATCAACGCAACCCTCGCCCTCTAGAATGCATGCTCCTCGAGCACTGAACAATCTTGCCCGGTCTTGTCGCAGTGCCGCCAGAGCCACCATCTATCCACGAGTCTTCTTGCCTCTGGGTATCAATAATTGCATGCCTAGTCACAGCCGAGAGTTTGCTAAACACCCACATTTTACGCCGTCAAATATTTTGGCCATCAAGCTGTCTGTGTTCCGCAAGCTTGGATCAGCCTGCTTCGCCATGCTTCTTGTACGGAACATCCCGGCGTCCCAGTGTCCAACTAGACCAGGGATCAAGTCTGAATGTTTGTGACACGCCGCTGCCTGAAGAGACGTGCCTCCCGCTGAATGAGCCACAGGCACAACAGCAGCATCACCCATGCCGCATTATTGATCTTGTGATACTGATTCATCACGAAAACCCGGGACCGCTGCGGCTCGAATCGCCCTGGGTCTGGCCATCGCTCGGCTGGCTCGGGTGGACTGGTTGGCTACCAGTCGCATTATTGCTGTAATCTGCATTTATGCTCGCCGTGCTGGGACCCGCGCCGCTGCTCAAGCCGACGGAGGCCGTGCTGGCCGTCGGTTGTGCAGGTGTAACATCCATGGGCACCATCATCTGCGGATGAGACGGACCCGAAGGCTGAGAAGCAAAGTGCAGGTGGGTAAAGAATGGGGGTCCATTCGGCGGTGGTACGCTGTGCGGGTGTTGTTGATGTCCCGGATACCAATGTTGACTCTGGGGATTCCACTGGAAGCCACCGCTCGGCGGCAGAGGTCGCGCAGCCGGCGGGGACGGGATCATGCCGGCGTCTATGCTGGCACCCGCCACATCCTGGGTGGCGTTGTTCTGTATGGGAGGTGCAGCATCAATCACCATCTCACTGCCATCATCAAGAACATCGTCGTCCTCGATCCCATCCCTTTCTCGCTCGTCGAAACCAGCATCCGGCCCTAGCTCACTTGGCGGTGGCATGACGCTGTAAAAGAAGTCGAGGGGATTCTGTGCATGTCGCGACTGTCCAGTCGGTGTCGGATCGCGGAGGTGGGCGAATGCTACATCACTGTTCAGGTGGCGACGGAGACTTGAGACTCCGGCACCCGAGAAGACGCAGAACACGTTTCGCTGGTGGTCAGTGAATTCTGAAGCACAAGCACAAAAGTCAGTAAACCATGAGACATGCCGGTCAAGGGTTGCTGGGTTAGAGACTTACCAGTGGGAGCGTCGCGACAGAACTGTTCCAAGTCCTGCCTAAGGAAAGCCTGGACTCCGGTAAGACTGAGGTGGGTCAGCCGCGGGCACGAATTGAGAAGTTTCATAATGCTCTGCATGATAGGTGAGTCCTCGCATATCCGTCAAGCTGGGTGTGTAAAAGAGACTTACCTTGAGGGTCAGCTGCGTGCAGTAACTCAGGTGAACCCGCTCCAGGCTGCTTCCGCTGGAGTAGTACTCTGCTGCGCTTCTGGAGTCGGGATCTCTCGGCCTCCGGAACCTTTGATTCGCCTTGGCGAGGGCGTATACAGAAGTGTCGGTGATGTTGTTACACTTAACCAGGCCAATCCTCTTGAGCTTTGGCAGAACGGCGAGCCGCGTGATGGACTCGTCGGTTAGGTGCGTACAGCAGCCCAAGTCAATATACCTGATCCGATTGCAGCAGTGGACCAGGCACTTCACAGCATCGTCTGTCAGGTTGACACAGTGGCCCAGGTGCACATAGTGCAGGTTCTTGCCAAGCCGGGATATGGCAAACACGGCCTGATCTGTGATGTTGCGGCATTTGGCGAAAATAACGTTCCGCAGGCGGGGGGCGGCATCGATGATCTTCTCAACAGCGCGATCGGTGATCCTGACGCACGACGTCAAATCGAGAATGCGCAGGTGTTCGTACAACTTGCCGGGAGGTAGCGCCAGGAAAGCGCCGTCATCCACAAGCTCGCAGTTTGCCAACCGGAGCTCCCGGAGGGAGTTGCCCTTTACCAAGAGGGACGTGACTGGCGCGTTCCCGACCAGCCTGCACTGCTGTAGGTCGATCTCGAGGATGTTGGGGCAGTTTTCGGCAAAGGCAAGGACGGCGTCGTCGGAGATCTGTGTACAGTCGTTCAACTTGAGCTGTGAGGAGTCAGTACAGTCTGGTCTGGTCTGGTCTGGTCTGGTCTGGCCCAGAACCTGAGGGCTAGACACCGCAGGTCTGGCTGACCACTGGCAGCGAGGACACGGCGGATGGACGTACCCGCTTGAGCAATTTGCAGTTCTCGGCGAGCAGGACGAGCGACTCGCTGGCAATCCTGACACAGCTAGAGATGTTGAGGCCCTGCAGGCGCTTGCAGTACTCGGCAATGACCTTGACAGACTCCTCGGTGATCTGGTCGTCGCCGGAGATGTCCAGGGCCATGAGGTGGGAACTGTTGGTGGCGAGGGCAATCAAGCCCGTATCGGCCAGACCCTTGCAGCCCGTCAAGGTGAGACGCTCGACGCGGTTGCACACGGCCAGAGGAGTGACGCTCCCATCATTGACCTGATCGGATAGCTGGGCCAGGTTGAGGCGTTTGACAAAGTCGGCATAGGCGTAGTAGGGATGCTCACGGCCCAGGGTGTTGCAGACCATCTCGTACTTCTTCCATGTGGTGCATGCGGGGCGGTGCCAGAGCAGGTCGACAGCGTTCCTAGACCATCGCTTGCAGGTGAGCATGATGTTGAGGAGGTCGCCGGAGGCAGACAGCTTGGAGAAGATGCATATGAGTATCTCGTTGGGCAGACGCTGCACCGGGGGCAGGCACTCATATTCGTCGGTGACCTGCATGTCCTGCAGGTTGGGGACGCCCAGGGAGGACTCGGAGTCATTGCCGTTGATGTAGAAATCGGATTCCTCGGCGGGGAGGGGGGTGCTCGCCGAGGATGTAGACCTCGAGTCTTGTTGATCGTCGACAGCAGCAGCAGCAGCAACAGCAGCAGCAGCGGAGGCGGGCTCGGCGGCCGCGGCGGCAGCGGGAGGCGGAGGAGGGCTGCGAGGCTGACGGCCGTTGGCTATCGCGTCAAGAGAGGGAGCCCCCTGGCTCGCCATGATGCGAGGCGGGGTAATATTCTGTATCTCGCCCGGGAGGGGGGGGGATAGGGGCGTAGGGCCTGGTCTGCGTGGGCACGATCAGTAACAGGGCCTCTGGGATATGGGCATCTGTGAAGGTGAGCCGCACGAGCGGAGGGGACTTGCCAGCGCCCTGGCAAAGGTCGGTCAGGCGTGCTTGGTGACCGGGCGGCCTGCACGACACTGGGTGGCTGTGTCGCGGCAACCGTGACGGGACGCAGATGCAGGCACGGACGGTGATGCTGCTGCCGTGGCAGCGGAGGCCAGGACTCGTGGGCTGAAGGGGGCGGGTATTGTAAGTCGGGCGACGAGCGAGGAGGGTAGGCGGGGGGGCTCGTGCCTGGGAGGGAGATAGGGAGAGGGTGGTCGAGACGTAGGGACCGTGCTGACAATGGGAGGTGCCCCTTTTGGGCTGTAACGGGCTGACGGACACACAAGTCCAGCCACCGATCCCAGAGCGGTGCAGGCGAGACTCGGGACTGCAGCGGACACAGGAGCGAGGAGAAGAGTGACTGACGGGTCGTGAGTCAAGACCTCGCGTGTTGTTGTCTAGCAGCCGGACGGAGAGTCTGGAGGAAGCGCTCAGGCCGATGTGAAGGAGGAGAGGTCAAGGGAGGAGGGATCGGAGCAGGGGCAGGTCGCAGGTGGGAGATGCGATCGATCGCAGGCGCGGTTGCAACTGTATGTACAAGTAGTTGCACTGGCAGTTGCAACTGCGGTTGCAGGTGATGCAATGATCGCGGGTCCGCCTCTGTGCCGGGTCCTGCGACCTTGGACGCTTGCCCTGGGTCTCTGTTCGTTGGCTGGGGCGGGGGGGGGGGGGGTTGTTCTGATTGACGAGCTGGATGTGGTGTCTGTCGGCCGGGGGACCAGATCGACGGTCGAGGAGGGGAGAGGTTCGAGTGTGGAGGAGGAGGGTCGAAGGCCCAGGTGAGAGTGAGGCCAGATCCGGTTCGAGACTACCTTACTCAACACATGCCCTGCGGGCTTGGGGGATGGGCTGGCGCTCACCGTCCGCTAGTGACCTGCCCTGGTCACGGGTGTAGGAGAAGGTACTCCGGGCGTGTTGAGGATACACGGGGGAGGGGGTGCGGCCTGTGTTCGATCGTTGCTTTGTGAGGTCGAGGTGGTGATGGATGGATGGGTGGGAGGGAGCCTGGGGCGAGGCTGGCAGACCTCACTCGGGCTCAGGCTCAGGCTCAGGCTCAGACTCAGGCTCAGGCTCAGGCTCAGGCTCAGGCTCAGGCTCAGGCTCAGGCTCAGGCTCTTGTTCTCGTCCTTTGTCTCCCCCGCGTGGTGATATTGCGTCAGCAGTCAGCAGTACCCGGGTAAGCATCGACGGGTGGGAGGTGGAGTTGGGTGCGGCATCGAAATGCAACTGGAGCTTTTTTTGCCTCGAGTTACGGAGTACGGGAGTGTCTTGGTTACGGTAGGTCGAGACGAGAGGGAGAGATGCCTGGAGGCGGGTCGATCCGTGACCGGGTGACCTGGCTCACCACCACAAGACTGGGGCTTGGCTGGGCTTCCCTCAAGGGCCCCTGCTATGTATGCACCCCTTTGGTGCTATGCGTTAGTATCTGGTAGGCCTGTGGTTAGGGGCCCGGCTACCGTTGGTGGGGACAACGGAATGCATCCAGAGGAGACTGTGGGCCGTCCAGGCGCCTGGCCCTGGCCCTGGCTGCCCTGTTGCTCAAGCAACAAACTGACGTAGTACACGGTACACACTCTAGCCTCGTCACATTCCGGCCTCTGACATACGGTACTTCTCCCTGCCTCCCGTCTTTCTTTTTGTTTCTCCGTCTTTGTCTTTCTTGGGACAAGGATGGCGGCATTATCTGCACAATGGCTGCCCAGATTTTGGGACACGAATCTGCGGTGGATATTGAAGTGGACTCGGCGTCTCATAGTGACTGACAGTGGCCTCGTTTTAACATGACCACAACAGGGCAGATCCTGCCTGCTGCCCTGCACCCAGCAGCCAGCAGGGCGATGCGAAAGCCATCATGTGCCACCGTGTCTTCGGTAGCGACTCCAGACGGCATCGGAGACTCAGCAGGCACCATACATCGGGCAAGCAACTTCCAGGTGGACTCGAGAGCCAATAACATGCGTCTCACCCTTGAGAATACCGCACACGACGAGTCCACAAGACCCGAGACATCGAGCAAGCAGCCGATCCTGCAGATCGACAACGATCCTACCTAAGTACTGTACTGACCAGTATTAGAGGAGGGATCTGAGGCACCATGTCGTATCCTGGCGGGAATACATGCACGTCGAATCCTCTCACCCGTGGGTGTTGCCGCCGGCGAGTGAGATAAGCTATCTTGTTGGTTTATTACCGCCTCCAATCTTGAAGATTCAAGATCAGGAGGGTGGACGGAGAACATTTGTTGGTGTTGATAGAGTCTCCACCCTGGCGAGTTTTTTATGTTTTTGGGGGGGGGGGAGGGGCGCAAATCGGGACTGGGACCCTGGTATGTGCATATCAATGACGTAGACTAGTCAACTACGGAAGCGGATATGCGATAGTCGAGCTGCGAATCCATCTTACCCGTTGCTCCTCCGGATGGCATGATCCTCAACGTCCACCCTGGAGCTTACAAGAGAGCTTCCAACACCCAGCACGCCGCCGAGGAGTGCCCAGCTGCCCCGAACCATCCTCCCCCTTGGGTATGCGCAATACCCGAGCTGGTTCTGACAAGGTTACTTGATCGCCCGCGCGCAACACCTCGGCTCTTCGACAGTCCAGCACCGGTCCACCCAGCATGCTGCGACAGCCTCTCGTCCGAGCCCTGGGCCGGCCTCTGCTCTCGCAGCCGGGCGCCATCTGCCCGCGCTGCTCCCACACCATCCGCAGGACTTTCCTCCTGCGCACGCGCCGGCAGCCCTCGCGCCGCGATGCCCTCGACACCCTGAACGTACAGCGTCTTGCCCGCCAGCATGCAGAATACAACAACACGCGGCAGCAGATGCTGGCCGGCGGTGCCGTCGCGGGTGTCATCTCCATCATCTACGTATCCTACAGGATCCTGGTGCTGCTGAGGGAGGGCGGGGACGAGGAGGAGGCGCAGAAGGGAAGAGGGACACAACTGGACTCGGGGCTGCCGGCGGCCCATCCGCTGAATGACGCGGGGAGGCAGGTGGTCAAACATGATGAGCAGGGCCGCGAGCTCGTGGCGACGGGGAACAGCACGGTGCCCGAGTTTCCGAGGATAATTAAGCTGCCTGACCTTACCGAGACGAGCCCGAACGCGCAAGGAGGGAACCCTGCGACAGCTGACGGCACCCCGAGCGTTACTTCCCCGACCTTGACAGTTCCGCCGAGTGTGACAAGCGATACCGAATACACGCTCGTGGGCCTAGGCACCCGCTCTGTGTCCTTCCTAGGCATCAACGTTTACGTCCTAGGGTACTACATCGCGACTGCAGATATAGCTGAGCTCCAGGCGCGGCTCGTCAAGAAGATCAACCCCATAGCCTCCACACTAGTCTCGACGGAGAAGGATGACCTGCGAAAGAAGCTGCTGGACGCCGTCGAGGGCGAGCAGATCTGGGAGGAGCTGCTCCGGTCCGGTGTGCCGGCGCGGAGCATGGTGCGCGTGGTGCCGGTGCGCGATACGGACTTCGGCCACCTGCGCGACGGGTTTGTGCGGGCCATCCAGGCGCGCACGGGCCAGGACAAGGACGAGGCCTTCGGCGAGGCCATGAAGGAGTTCAAGCGGATATTCAGCAGGGGCAAGGTGCCCAAACAGAAGGAGCTGCTACTGCTCCGGGACAGGGACGGCAGGCTCTCGATGGTATATGACGAGGGCAAGTCCTCGGGCAGGCAGCCCCTGGGCACCGTGGCGGATGAGAGGATATCGAGGGCATTATGGATGAATTATCTCGCGGGCAAGAAGATTGCGAGCGAGGAGGTCAGGCAGAACATCGTGGAAGGTGTCATGGGGTTTGTGGAGAGGCCTGTGGGCACGGTGGCGGCGCAAGTCATATAGTGGGCGGCGGTGCTTCAGGACCATGTGGTCACGACCTGTATTGTAAACGCGTGGAGGGAGCTGCAGGGACACAGAAGCCATCACACCTCCTGAATAATACCCAGCGGCGCTCATCTCAGCCCTGCGAGAGCAGACTGTCCCTCGCGTCACACTCTTCATTATTACTTCTATGGATGTGCACCCCTTCCCACTCCAGACCCTAAGCGTCATCATCACAGGTTTGCCTTGCCGCCGTCCATGCTGAAGTCGTCAACGCCACTCCATGTAGATGGGACCAGGGTCGCTGCTAGGGACAGCCTTACGCGAGGGCCCCAACGCCCTGCAGCTTGGCCTTCAGGTCGCTCTGCGAGAGGGCCTGCAGGTTATCGTTGCCGCCGATGTGCTCACCTCCGATGAAGATGTTGGGCACACTCCGCTGGCCCTCGGCGGCCGCGACCTCCTTCTGGAGAGCGTCCTGGATGTCGGAACCGTCACCTGTCGGCGAGAAAGCACAGCATCAGCAGGAAGCACGTGGGAGAGAATGGGGAGCGCGAGGGAGGGGGTGGGAGGCCGCACTCTCTTCGTCCATTTCGTAGACCTTGAAGTTGGCACCCAGGCCCTGCAGGGTCTTCTTGGTGGCCCGGCAGTAGGGGCAGTAGCTCTTGCTGAAGACCATGACGGGGTTCTCCTTGATGAGGAGCTCGGCCTTTGCCTTTGCGCTGGACATTGTGATTGATGATGTTGACACCCCGGAGAAGAATCTGCGCAGGAAGGACATTGACTGGTCTCGTGGGTGGAGGGGTTGGAAAGGGACGGGGGGGAATATTTAAGTGGCTATGAGGGGCTCGTTGTTATTATATAGATATATGACCTAGGGAGTACATCTGCAGCTTGTTTCAAGGCTGGATTTGTCAGTGGCCGCAACCAGTCGCAACCGCCATTGCGCCCAGAGGTGGGACGCAGCAGCCCCGCTGCCCTGTGGACGATTGTACCCAGGTACTATGTTGTACCTCCATGGTTGCCGAGAGCTCGTACGGCCGCTCCGTACCTAGGCACACACGCGCAAAACGCTGCCCTGCCCTCCTCCCGACCTCGGATTCCTGCTGACCGACCGATACGGCTGCGCGGAAAATATCTTTGAACCACCTTGGATTATCTTTTCCAAGAATGATCTCCTCCGGCTAGGTTTTGTCATGTGGCGATTGCCTACCGCACTGACACCGAATCTTGTCGAACCGCTGCTTACCCACTCTGTGCTTCCCCTCATCATCATTCACCATCGCTGAAGGTTGCGGGGCTCAAAATGACGCAATGCCCACCATGGGTCTACTCCAGACATACCATGGTGCATACTAATAGTCGTTGATCCCAAATCGACACAGGGCGCCCTGCACGCCCTGCCCATGTTGGGTGGTGGCACAGCAATTGTCACCCCGTGATGACAGTACACAGTAGCAGCATAATCCTACCATACCATACCATACCATAGCAGGCACCACAGGGCTGCACCTCACTAGGAGCTTGAAGAATACCTCGAGATCCCAGCCGGCACGCTGGGCACGACATCTGCTGGGGAGGTACTATGTGATCTCGTGTGTTTACAGCTATGCCCCCTGGGGACAGGGCGATCCAAGGTGTTACCGGCCATCTCAGGGTGAAGCAAGACATGACCTGTTTGCGCCCAACAGCTGCTGTCCCCGGGTCTTCGTGGGTTGTGAACGGATCATGTCTCTGCAGTGACGGTGTTGGCACGTCGTGATTCGCATGCATAACGCTGGTGACGTTGCCTGTGTTGTGCAACAGCCCTCGCCACCGCCTCGTTCCTCGACCCGTAGCCATCCACGGGACCTAGGTGGGTGCTCGAGATGTGAGATATCAAGCAAACATCATCCACGGGTGCTGTGTCGCTGCCGACCTCTTGTCCTTGTCCCAGGGTCGAGGTTGTTCACCAGCAGCAAGCATGACCTGCGGCAGTCGAGAGTTGTTGTTGAACCCCTAACCCTGGCCGAGCGAAGTGTAGTCGGGACCGCAGCCTCATGCCCAACCCAAGTTTGAACTCCCCCAGTGCCACGCCGCCACCACCACCACCACCACCACCACCACCACCGCTACCCTACCACCGTCAAGTCGACTACTTCATGCTCCGAGCCTCCAAGCCGATCCGATCACTGTCTCTTGCCGACCCGTCATCCTCGTGACCGGACCGGACCCTACGACCGCCAGCAGGGTCGACCTCGCCAGCCATACGATATCTCTCCTAAGCCTGTTGGGACTCCTCACTTGCGCTCTATACGGCTTGGGCCCGTCACCCCATCCCACCTCGACAAGGCTTGCTTCACCTTGACGTCGCGGCACACCGGACGCATTGTTTAGCACGTGCGCAGCCGACAGCGCACCTGCTGCATTACGGCTTTCTAGCGTTCAGAATTACAGCAGCGGCTCCACCCTGTCACGTCAGGATTCAGGCTTCGAGCCCTGGTAACCCGCTTCACTGATTCGGGGCACGCTCTTCTGGCCTGACGGGCAGACTCCTGTTCACGTCCATCGAGCAGTCGCATCCATCCTTCCCTCCCCCCCGCCCCCTCTTCCTAATCCTACCCAAATACTTTCTTCCCTCCCGATTACCGGTCCGTGTCCTCCCAAGGACCCTCAAGATCGCCCACGGTGGCTTCCGGACCTTCTTCCACCCTGGCATCCTCCGGTGCCGTCATCGCCGGGCATATTGCCAACTTCACCACCACCCTAGTCAAGCAGCTGCCGCCCTCGGTACAGACCAGCATCGACAGCGCCTCGCAATACATTCAGGCCACCACCGGTGTCAATCCGACCCTCTTCTACAGCAGCGCTGCTGCTGCTGCCATCCTTCTCGGCGCCATACCCACCGCCTACGCCAAGTCGGTCTCGAGCAGGGCGGACAAGAAGGCCGGCGGGGAGAAGATGTCACGGAGGGGCTGGTCGAGCCACGAGCGCGGCGGCCTGTCACCGTTCGGTTCCACCCTGGGCGACGGCCGAGGTGGCGTCCCCGAGGTCAGGGATGAGGACTATAGCTACATCACGTCGGAAGACCTCGAGCGCACCCACGGCATGGACGGGCAATACAGCAAGGACCCGGCCGGCAGCAGCAACAGCAAGAGTCACTACACCCGGACGGCAGGCGGCCCGGCGCTGGTGATCGACGATGACGATATCCTCCTCATCAAGCACAAGGGCGTCACCTACCCGGAGCACTTCCCCGCGTACAGCATCGGCGACGGCAAGCTGTTGACGGGCGACGTCCGGGAGCGCGTGCAGATGATCATGAAGCTGTCGGACCGCAGGACGCGCAGGATAAGGCTGCTGTACAAGGGCAGGCAGCTGAAGGACGACCTGGAACCTGTCTGCAATTTCAACGTCAAGAACAACAGCGAGATCATGGTCACCATCCCGGAGCCGAGCGAGGATGACTCCAGCAGCGAGAGCAGCGAGGAGGTGGTGGTCGTGGGCAGGGAAGAGGAGGGCCGGCCCAAGAGGCCCAAGAAGAAGAACAAGGGCAAGAAGAACAGGAAGAGCGACAGCCCCCGGGAGAGCAACCTGGAGGTCCCCAGCGGTGGTGCCGGCGCGAGCAGACCGCAGTCGCCGGCATCAGGGGTGTCTGGGGTCAGCGCCGCGGCGGCCGCGCAGGGCGGGCCGATGGATAAGCTCAACGCCATCAGCACACGCTTCACGACCAAGCTGCTGCCCCTGTGCGTGCAGTTCACCGCCAGCCCGCCGTCAGACCCCAAGAAGCGCGAGGACGAGCACCGGAAGCTGTCGGAGACGGTCATGCAGCAGGTGCTGTTGAAGCTTGACGAGGTGGAGACCAACGGAGAGGAGGAGGCGCGGGCGAGGAGGAGGGAGCTGGTCAGGACGGTGCAGGAGGTTCTCAAGGGGCTCGACAGCAAGCTAAACGTCTAGGTGTGTGTGTGTGTGTGTGTGTGTGTGTGTTGGTGGGCGGGGCGGTTTGAACCATTATCGAAGGCAGGAAAGACGGATCGAGGCATCGCACGAGCACGGCTGAGACGGGCCGGGCTTGGTAGGCTGATGAAGACAGAAGCGGAGGCGCATGGTCGACAGTCTTCTCTTGCACCATGGGTCGACTCTATCCGAAGTACATATTGCATCGTCTCGTGTTGTTAACCGCCGAGCAGCATATAGGCTGTGATGACAGGGGCGAGGTCTCCTGAAGGGACAGCAAGCGATATCGAGAAGGCGGGCCTGTTGAGCATCACAATCGGTGGCGCAAGTGGAACATGGATCTGAGGCAGAGGGTGGTTATCTACTAGCATCGAGATGCATCTTGGTTCGCGAACAAGCACGTTCCCGGTCGCTCCTCCATGACCTCAACACCTCCCAGCCTTCATGAAGTGACCGTATGAATCCCCTCGCGCAGGTTAAGACGGTGGTGCTCCTTGCTTGCTACACGGTACGTACTTGCTGCAGTGAGCATCCCCCGTGCAGGACTTGCTTCAGCGCCGGCGTGCCCGGTGCGGGAAAGACGACCCGACATCGAACAGCTGGAAATCATTTATGTCCTGTGTAGTCATGTTGCGCTCGTCGACGCTTGCGTTCAGGGCCGACAGGGTGGGTCCCAATTTTGGGTTCTGATTGGCCGCACGTCACGTGGGTGTTGGCTGCCCTAAAAATTCTGGCTGGCTCTGTTCCCTCTGCGGCACAGCGAAGGGGGAGGCTAGTGAGAGACGGGGCCACTTACAGCGGGCGCAGACTGCGTGGGCATCTCAATTTTCCCCGTGAGTGTGGCCCAGGTCCATCTTCTTCCCATCGCCTCCCAACTCCCTCCCAAATATTAACCCTCCAACAACAGGGACGACTCAGAGTATCTCGCAGACTTCGTTTCATCTCGGAGTTTGTCCTTCTCAGTAGCCTTCTTTTATCCCTTCCCTCCTGTCTGGTTGACGGCAATCCCACAAGATGTCCTCCTTCGAGCAGGTCGTGAGTACATCCCCACCCCAGTCCCATCACGGCACACACAACAGTGCAATCGCCGATCGTGGTCCCTCGTCGCGCAATCAGGATGTGGGGGAAAAGAAACGGCTTCGCCTAGGTCAGTCGGGACCGCTGCCGAGGAGCTGGTGGTGGAGACACTCGATGACGGATTCGCCAGCCTCGCCTTGGGGGTACTCGGGAGATAGGGACGAGCTCCTGAGATGCACGACGACACTGACGATCCTCCCCGCGCTGTGGAATGGCATTCGGCGACGGTGGACATTGCAACGACAGCACAACACACACAACACACTGCGGGACAAGGCGAGATGCTGACTGTTCTGCGTCATCCAGGTCGTCATTGATGGCAAGGGCCACCTTCTGGGCCGCCTCGCCAGCATCGTTGCCAAGCAGCTGCTGAGCGGCCAGAAGATCGTCGTCGTCCGCTGCGAGGCCCTCAACATTTCCGGAGAGTTCTTCCGTGCTAAGCGTGCGTCTTGCCCTAGCCACCGACCCTTCCCACGATCGATACCTCGACACCACGACGCACGGCTGTGCTCGGTGCGCGCCTGTGGAGTACCGAGGACGTCTATTGGGAAATGTCACAAGAGATTGGAGTCCCGACGGAAGCTGACAGCCTGGATACAGTCAAGTACCACGCCTACCTGCGCAAGATGACCCGTTACAACCCCACCCGCGGAGGTGAGCCGATTCTTCCTACGCCAACGCGCGTCAATGTCGATCGGAACCGCATATCTGACTCTACCGCTAGGCCCCTTCCACTTCCGTGCCCCCTCCCGCATCTTCTACAAGGCTGTCCGTGGTATGATCCCCCACAAGACCGCCCGTGGTGCCGCCGCCCTCGAGCGCCTCAAGGTCTTTGAGGGTGTCCCTCCCCCCTACGACAAGCAGAAGAAGATGGTCGTCCCCCAGGCTCTGCGTGTTCTGCGCCTGCAGCCCGGCCGCAAGTACTGCACTGTCGGCCGTCTGAGCCACGAGGTTGGCTGGAAGTACCAGGATGTGGTTGAGAGGTGCGTTTTCACCCCGCGGGAGAAAGCCTTCGATGAGCTCTGGGCCATGGAGGATGGCTCACGGGCACAACACACTCGGAGATGGACCAAGTTGGCTGACTGGTGTGTACAGACTGGAGGAGCGCAGAAAGGCCAAGGGCGCCGCCTACTACGAGCGCAAGAAGGCCGCCCGACGACAACTCACCGAGGCCAAGAAGAACGCCAAGGCCGAGGACAAGACTACCACTGCCCTCGCGGCCTATGGCTACTAAATGGTGGTCGTGCTCGTACCAACGACAAACCCTTTGTGTGCTTCTTTTTACGTTTGCGCTTAGATCGGCGTGGGATGGTCTGGTCATGCATTTGGCGACGGACGGCTTTTCGGGATGGGAAACAAAGCTGGCTTATTCGTCAGGTCCGGTCCCCAGACAGGGACCCAACACCCTGAATTACTGAGATGAGCCTACATGGAGACGAGAAAAACAAAAAGAAGACAAACCTTCTCCAACCAAAATAAAGGGGTCTGCTGGATGATACGATGTGACTCTGGTTGCTGTGATCGAGCTGAGCTGAGCGCTGGCTGGTGGGGAGGAAACTGTCTCGTGGTTAGGGCCTGTGGGGAACCGCCCAAAGTCTGCTGCTATCTATCATCGGTGAGACGAGAGGCCTGCGCTGCCACGCTCAACAACCCCCCATGCAGATACCCTGCGAGGTTCGAGGATGACAAGTCCTGATGCCTGGTGAATACAACTGCACAATGAGATCACCCCAGCAAGCCCGGTGGTGTGCACCGACAGAGATGCCTCTGCTACTCTGTATCCGCAACCAGCCTTTCCTCCCTTGCCCATTGCAAACCCGCGCTCATTCCTTGTTCACTCGTATGCTACTCCCATCTATTGATATGGCTTCACACGTCACGGACGCTCTGGATTTCCATGCTGTACCGGCGATGTTGGCCAGACCTAGGGCGTGCTCTTGGCTCTCCTGCGTCAAACGTGGCATAATTATTGGAGGCAAAGGGGTTCCGGGGGGGGGTCTCGGCATGCAGACAGGAGTTATTTGGGGCGGGATCAGTGTGGACGGGGGCCCGCAACGAGTTGATTCTAGCACTGGAACCTATCTAGGAAACTTGAGCCATGCTCGGTCACTCGGATAGCACAAGATAGATTCAAGATCATATAGCATGTACAGCATGACATTTCCATTCGTCTGCGTGACCTGTCCTCCCCCCATCTCTGTCCCTTTCACTGAACCGACAATCTACTCGGTCCGGCTTCGGGACCTCCGTACTCTGCGCATATCCGACTGGTACAGTACGGTCAGACAACTTCCACGTCACAGAAGAGGATGTGCTGTGAGGCATACTCACCTACCAAGGGCTACTGCAGAAGTGAAGGGTCCCCATGCAGCAGACGGTTTAATGCTTGCAGCCTGCGCACTCGCAGGTCTTGGGATCGCACTTGCACTGTCCAGCGGGGCACATTTTGAGTGCTGGCCAAGGTCTTGGTTGGTTGTATGGTTTTCAAGAAGGGATCTGACTTGCGGTATGAGTGCCTTGGTAGTGAGATATGGCTTGTTGGTGAGAGGAGAAGGAGACATGGAGGGAGAGAGGGGGTTTTCCGGGAGGTCGACCTTTTTATCTCCCTGCGTGGCCGTGACCCACCCACTCACCTGGGCACTCGAGCATATCTGGCTGTAGATAGACCCTAGCACTGCAGCCGCCCCTCTTGACCCGGACTTTGAACGCTAGATCGGGCCTATCGCCGCTGGCTAAACAGTGATCAGTCGTAGGCTGATGGGATGCCGCGGCCTATGACCTTTGAGGAACGTTGCAGATGTGTGTGTCCGTCCTGCCGACCCCACGGCGATACTTGATTACGATCCTCTCATCCATCCCCCCCCTCCTCCCAACCTGCACTAAGGATACATGCATGGTCATGCTGCAAAACCCAGCGCTTGCCAACGCACACCGCAGCACATCCAGAGATATACATGCAACAGTACCATGGTGGCGAGGCCCTACGAGGCCTTGGGTGATACCGGTAGTGTGGAGACGGCCCCGGCAGATCTTGCGCGGGTGTCGGTTGAAGTGATGGATATGGTACTGTGTACTCGGCGTCACTTTTTGGGCCTACGTGTGGAGAGGTCATCTGAAGTCCATCCGAGGGCAGGCACCAGGACCTCCAATCACTGGATACTTGCGTGCAGACCGTTACATACAGGGCTGACAGTCTCTGTCCCTCTATTCCAGCCAACAGTCTCGTTTTGGTCCCAATGTTCCAGAGAAAAACCATATCGAGTTGCCTCACCTAGCTCTTGAACGCTGCCTGGCCTCTTCTCGTACCTCTGTTCCACATCTCCCTCAGACTCTGAGCAGTTATTACCCTCAACACTCTCCGGGCTACTTCATCAGGGATAGGATGATTACAAGACCGTTGTACAGAACAAGGCTTTCCACTGGAGCTCAAGTCAAATGGGGGAAATATGATCACACACACTTTGCATACTGCGCCAAGTCGCCTCTTGGAGTCGTGATTAATAGCACAAGGCGTGTGGACACGTCTAGATGGCGCATGGTCAAGTCTATCTTATATTATATCGGCGGCATACCTCTTCTAGCAAGATGCCTCGGATTATGCTGAGACGCTAGAACGACTTGGTCAGCCCTCGATGTTGCAATTCGAGACGCCGTTTTGGTTGGCCATCAAAATATAGCCAACGCATTCGGCGGAGAGGCCACAAGGCCCGGGTGGTTCAGCAGAGCGGAGGTCAGCATGAAGCTGTATCTTCCGGTCTTCTTGCAGTACGCAGAAAGCTCCTTGAGATCCCAAAGCTCTCCGATAGGCATACCGAACATCGCGAGGAGATATTGATGTAGCACTGGTCTGTCAGCAAGTATCCCCATGATTAGGCCCCTTGGGCTGGATCCGATGAACAGGACCGCCTTTGACTTACCGAGATCACCGACAGAGCCTTCTGTGCTATCCGCTTTGAGGGGGGGGAAAGCTTCAAACGATTGGCTATCCCCTGCGACCGCGGAGAAATGTCTGTTCCAGATCCACCTTGCCGTCTCCTCGGATCCGTGCAGCCCGGACAGCCTGACCTGCTGCATCTTTGCAAAGTCGTCGAGAGTAGGACTCTTGAGGATCTCCGTGATGCCGGTCCTGGTGATCAGGATATCGCCGTGCCTGAAGTCGACCTTCTGGTGCTTGGCCACATTCCCGACGTCCTCGACTGTAATGCGGTACCCATCAAGACAGTGATAAGGCCGGCCTTGAGACTCCATATACCCCTTGAAGTCGATCAAGACCCCCCCTCCCCACGAGGCCACCGCGGGAGTGCCAATGGTCGATGGTGGGCAGAGCGTTCTCGGCGCTTGTTTGGGGCGAGGACAAGCCGTCTTGGGTGACCCTGAACCCGTTGTAGGCCAGGCCCGACGGCTGATGTTGCATGTGCACCAGACTATCCCCACTGGCTGCTGAATTGTGTATTGAATTCAAGCTCGTCGTCCCATGCGTTACACCCCGAGGGAGCCAGTCCGCTCGAGGAGAGCGATATGGCGTTGTGCACAGGCGCTTTGCGGCCTGGGATGGGGATCTTGATGCTATTGAGGGGCCAGCTTGGTTGATGTCAGATGGGCTCCCTAAGTGGCCGCGGGGAGATGGATATGTAATTGCTTCAATGATATGGACACTCCATTCTTGACATCCGCGGCCGCAGCAGCGACCACAGCCGGGGTGAGAAGGTTGAGCGTCCCTAGAAGGTCTTTCTTCCCGTCCTTGTCGAAGACGCCCCCAGGCGCAGCCTTGTGGCATTCCCTCCACAGCTGGTAGGTCGTCAAAGTCCGGGATCGGCATCTCAAAACCAAATCCTGAGCCCAGCGAAGTCTGCCTCGAAAGTTGTGTTGGGCCAAGCACAGCTGCTTGATGCCATGTGTCTGGTCGGTGACCTTCTTATATAGTCTCTGGTACGCATAGGGCCAACACGAATACTGCAAACCAACGCCCGCTTGGCTCAAGAGAAAGACTTCATTGGCAGGAAGTTCAGGGATGAGTATCATTCTGGCAACGGAAGGAAAGGGACTATGCCGCAAAAAGATACCCCCACAGATCATGGGGGTCCACTGCATGTAAGCCGTCTGCATGTAAGTGCAGCAAATCAACGTGCAAAACAGTTTACTGACGACTGCAGTAGCCTCCCTCTTGTGGAATACACCGAGCTGAAAATATTCAGCAAATACGGAATCTATTCCCTCAGCTTGCATCTTTTCAGAAAGTCTGCCGCAGGGAATTGGGCTTCTCATCCATTTTCCGAGTCATCGCAATGGCAGAGATAGAGCATCAAGAAAATATTACCCAACCCTTGGCTCGTGGTAGATTACCACGGAGACTGAGCGGTCGCATAATATATATGTTTCTTAGCAGGATGAGTTTTTCTCTTCGAGCGACCAGCCTCATGTCAATATTCGCCTCAGATGGAAGCCCAAGCTGGGCCGAAATCTCCCCTTGCCTGGGCAGTGCTTGTCTCAAATCACTCGTGTTTGTTGATGGTGAGATTCCGTTGAGCACTGGTGGGTGTGGTGTTGAGTCTGGGTCAGAACTCATTACATTGGAGCAACTCTGACGTACTTGGAATCACTCGAGCCACCCGGGCAGAGGTGGCTTGACAGTATCTAGACATTGAATACTATCTTATGCGCCGCGCTCCGAGCCCCCTTTCCGAGACACCCACGGGTCTGAACAATGTACACTTCTCGTTTTGGTTTTTGGTAGCCTGGGCTCAGTTGAACACGACCGTCTTGGTCACGTTGAGGAAGACTCGCCTCTCGGCGACCCACTTGACAGCGGCTGCCAGGACCTGTGACTCGACGTTGGAGCCCTCCTCGACGAGATCCTTGGGGCTCAGGCTGTGGTCAACCCGGGCAACGCGCTGCTCAATGATGGGCCCCTCGTCAAGATCCGCGGTGACGAAATGTGCGGTGGCGCCGATGATCTTGACGCCGCGGTCATAGGCCTGGTGGTAGGGCTTTGCCCCCTTGAAGGACGGCAAGAAGCTGTGGTGGATGTTGATGATCTTGCCGCTCATCGCCTTGCACAGGGTGGGAGACAGGACCTGCATGTAGCGGGCCAGGACAACCAACTCAATGTCGTGCTTCTTGACCAGCTCGAGGACCTGGCTCTCCTGTTGGGCCTTGGTGTCCTTCGTCACGGGCAGGTGATGAAACTCGATGCCATAGCTCTTGGCCAGGTGCTCATACTCGGGGTGGTTCGAGACGATGACGGGGACCTCGATCCGTAGCTGGCCGGTCTTGGTCCGGAAGAGCAGGTCGTTCAGGCAGTGTCCGATCTTTGAGACCATGATGAGCACGCGCATCTTCTTGGCGACGGGCCGGATGTCGTAGTCCATCCTGAGGCCGGCCGACAAGTCCTCGAAGGGTGTCTGCAGGGCGTCGGGGGAGGTGACGGGTCCAAAGTGCACGCGCATGAAGAACTTGTCGGAGACCGGGTCGGAGAACTGCTGCAGGTCCAAGATATTGATCCCCTGGCTGGCGAAGATACCCGTCACGGAGTGCACAATACCGGGCTTGTCCGGGCAGGAAAGCGTGAGGATATAATCCTCTCCTTGACCTTTCGTGGCTGCCATCCTCACAAGGTGCAGAGTTCCCCCCAGGTGCCGTAGCCGGTCAGAGTCGAGATGTCCCGAGCGAGGATTGGGGGCGGTAGTTCTAGATGGAGGCCCTGAAGTCGTGGTGTTGAACCCAGACTCGATTTAGACCTTATCGATCGACCCTATCCAGCGCGGTATGATGCTGTCATGCGATGCGCACAATATCCTGTTCGTCTGGGGCTTTCGCGGCCTGGTCGAAGAATTTTGATGTCAAGCGCGGGTCGCTGTGGGGATGGATGCCCTGCCGTGCGCGCGCCGTGCCCTGTAAGAAGGCCTAGACTCATCATCTGCGGAGCATAGTCTTCCGCTTAAGAGGGAGACAAGCTCCTGGTCCGTCATCGGCGCAAGACCAGGCGGCGGGACTAATCCCATTTGCGTCCATTGGATCCATCCCATCGCCCGTGCCATCGGTTGTGTGCGCGCGTATGTCTCCTCGAGGTATGAGGCGGTTTGGACATAAGGAGAGGGGATGCTGTCGTCAGCGGTATCCAGCTCGGCTGGACAAGTACGATTTCTCTCAGATGGATCACGGCGCGTCCCACGGCCGGCCCAGCATCATATAACCGATGTGCACCTGAATTGCAACAAAGGCCGCATATGATCGAGCCGAGCCCCGTCCAAAAGCGGCCACCGCCAGACCCCAAGCTGACTGGGAGTGATCTATCGTCAATATAATTAATTACTGCTATGTAGGTCGGTCTCTCGCGCCTCAGAGATACCCCTGAGCCATATGTATCCGCATGATCATGTGATAGCCTTCTGTCCATAACAACGAGACCAAGTGACCCTACTCCGGCATGAAGCATCGACGTGGAGTTCATATGTTTCGCATCGCACCGTAGCCTGTCATCCGCACCCCACCGGCTTCTCATTTGAGTACTACTAGCATAACATAAGATCCATCCGTTTAGCGGAGATACGTCTCCTCCGCCCGATGCAGGGCGTATCTTTGATTATGTTGTGGGACGAAATTCAAGCGGCCTTGCACACACATGCCTGCGCGCTGCGGAAATAATTTCTCTCAAACCTCTCGGGAAGTGGGGGAGGTTCTGTCTGTTTTTCCAGTTTCGTACCGTTGATCTACCACTTATCGTTTGGATATTTACAGCACTAACTAATCATTTATTCTCCGACTCAGGAGGGGGAGGGAGAGGAAGGAGAAGAAGGGAAAAAAAAGGAGAGACTGTCCCCAGCTGGGGGACCAGGCGACATGTCCCCTTTTCACCTCAAAACCTCTCCGCTTCCTCACTGTCAGGCCCAGCTCTCCCGAGCTACTACTATGTACGTGGGTTGTCCCATCGACCAGAATATATATGCCCAGTGGGGCGAGGTCTACGGGTGCCAGGCCTTACACCCAAGTACACAATCCTTTTGCACGATCCTCATATTTTGGATATGCGAATCCCAACAGAGTCATCCGGTACAACTGCATTTGCCTGGCGTGCACTCGTATGTACGAGCATACGGATAGAAAACGCGTCGTTTGCCCCTGTTCAAGCATGCGTGGAGCGTACGTCGGCCCCTGAGCATTTTTGGCCCTTCGGTAATTTCGGCTTTGCAACTCATCGAGCTAGTGTCTGCGTATAACAAGCTTAACCCAAAGATCCAAGTGACGCATCTGGACAGAAGTGGGTCGCAGCGGATGTTCATGAATGTCTGACTGGGCCTCTGGGTTACACGCCATCGGCAATGCATTGTATAGCAAAAGGGAAGGATTAACGCCCGCCCCGAGGGATCATCGCGACCCTGACGTTATTGTAGGATTGGGACAAGGGACATTCTCCTGTAGGCGCGGACAGAAAATGGAGACAACCTCGTTCACCGAGGTCTCCATAAACCCGCGACCTATATATCGCCACCGCTAGCCTCGCCTTGCTGTGATGTGCTGGGCAGTTTGACGCCATCCAACACCAAGGTCTTTCCGAAGCCTCTGCTGCACCACGGTCACCGTCCGAGCTTTGCCCATCATGCAATCTCAGAACAGCCTGGCCCTTGCGGCCTTGGCCTTCTCATCCTTCAGCGGCTCCGTGTTAGCCCAAACGGCAAAACAGATTTGGAACTTCACCAGCTATGTTGATATCGAGAACAGCATCCTCCGTTCCAACGGCCACATCCTCTTCACCACCCTCACCGGCCCTGAGCTCTACACGATTGATCCAACTTCGGCCGAGCCAACGGCCGAGGTTGTTGACTCGCTGCCTGGGATAACGGCACTGACTGGCATTGTCGAGGTTGGAGATGACATATTTGCGGTCATTGGAGGTATCAGGGGCAGCTACAGCTATACCAACGAAACCATCTTCACTGTCGACTTTAGTGTGGCTACCGAGGAGAACCCAAATGCCACCCTGGTTGAGACTGTCGCAAAGCTGTAAGTACAGCCCATGATCTAATCACTCCCTCCCCCTCCCCAAAACCCGTCTTAGCATGCGCGGAAGTCGAGAGTGAACACTAATACGGGAACCCGATCAGGCCTGACGCAGTCATGCTCAACGGGATGGCTGCGCTGCCTTCTAACCCCCATGTCCTGGTCATTGCGGACTCCCGTGTGGGATGTCTCTGGAGAGTCGATATCGACACTGGCTCGGTCGCCGAGGCCATCTCAAGTTCCTATATGCTGCCCACGGTCAATGCCACTACCCCAATCGGAATTGACGGTCTGAAGATCTCTGCCGACGGTGCCTACGCCTATTTCACCAGCGTTGATTTGGAGATCCTTGCGCGTATTCCCATCGCAGATAACGGCACTGCCCTGGCGGCCACGGGTGACGTCGAAATTGTGACGAACTTTGTGGGGGATGATGATTGGGACGACTTCCAACTGAACGGCACTACGGCTTATGGAGCGCAGGACCCTTCCTATCTGTCCGAGGTCGACCTGACCACTGGCGAGCTGACGGTGCTTGTGAACGACACGGATATCGCTGGTGGGCCTACTTCGGTGGTGCTCAAGGGTGACGGAGCTACCCTCTACATGACTACGCGTGGGGACTCGTCGACAGGCTCGAGCGGACAGATTATTGAGATTACGTTGTGATGAGTCTTTGGTTAACGAACACTTCGAGGATGGACACTTTGAACATACGATTTTGAGTTGCATCTGTACATAGTACCTAGTGGTATCCAACTCCCTGCACTTGTAGCTATAGCAAATTAATCAAGGGCCAATCCAGTCCAAGATGATCGACTACTCTTTTTTGTTCTCTGTCTTTTACTATTTTATGGGATAGCCATTGAAGGAATACCCGACCGTAGGACGATGGGTGTGTTGCTCCACGGGCATTTTCTCCTTTTCCGCCTGTAGCCCTATAGGGAGAGGGAACGCGAGAAGGTGGCAAGCAGGAGCAACGGTGAGAATAGCAAGCAAAGTTGAAGTATCACGGCATCGTTGCACTCAACAGCCTCGCATCTATCAGAGAGGGGTATCATAATTTGCTTTATATACCATGAAGATCATGTTCTGAAACGCCGACAGCAACGGTAACCTACACCAACGCCAGGTTGTGTACTGCGTGAGAAATCCGCCAATCAAAGGCCCACTTATCAGACCAAGCTGAGAAACTGGATGAACTAATTGACGTTAGCATGCGACTATCATCTCTCGAAGACTGGCCGAGGTATATTACACACCTCCCATCATAATACCCGTAATCGCGGGTCGTCCTTCTCAGCGGCACCAGTGCCGAGACGAATGTCATCGCGCCATTGAACAGGCCCGAGGCCCCGAGGCCGGCGACCATCCGTTCGGCAATCAAGATATTGGACGAGTTGGCGAGAGCGCATATAATACAGCCCCGCTTGAATGGGACTAGAAAGAATATATAGGTCTATTCATTTGGTAGATACGTGAAGAACTTGCTCGTAGTGGGCTGTAGCGCTGATCTGGGGTCATAAAGATGTCAGTCTTGTGGGTCGGCTCACATTGGATGGAAATGAGTATAGGGGGGCCTACCGTGCGAGCTGGTACGAACTGCTATACCAACCGATATCTTGTGTCGAGTAAAAGTCGTTTGTTATTGTTGGTCTAGCCTGTCGATGTCAGCTGTAGGAACGCTTCAAGGACGTGCCTATCAAGATCAGATCTGCATACCGTGGACAGAATGGAATTGTCGGGGAATGTCAAAATGATGCTCAGATTCAGAGCACCACCGGCAACAACAACTTGAGACCGGTAACGTATTCCCTTTCGTCATCTCCGCCGCTCTTTTCTGTGACTGAACTGCCCGGGTTCCCAGAGGTGATGGCTTCAGCCTTTACAGAGGTAGACTGTACCAGGGTCAGCGCGAGAGGCTGGCTGCGTTGTGTCCCATCTCTCTCTTGCGAATTTCTTGTGCCTTCGTCCTCGATATTGTCACTTACGAGACATTCCTCCGAAGAGATACTCTTAATGGACTTGGATGCCCTGAAGTTGTTCGACATGTTGGTGGTACTCGTGTTACTACTTCTAGTTGTCCTCGAAAACAAAAGAATATTCTAAAGGATTCTGCATAAACGAGACGAACAGCGATAGTCCAAGGAACAGCGTGCTAAGTATACACGTGCTGTAGGTTACCGGAAGGCATAATGGACTTGTAGCTATCCCTGTTTATACTTATAGCTGTTCGCGGAGTGATAACATGATATCTTGGTGAGCTGAGGTCATATTGCCTGATGTCGAGAGGTGAAAGATCCGGGAGGGGGGGGGGGGTTGTCGGAATTCGCCCGACCCTCTGGCCGTTCCTGTGCTAAATGGCCAACACTTAGGTGGCCAATTCCGTGTTGTAAGGCCCGCAGACCATTTATCCGAATGAATCATTCTCGTTAGTTGTTGAGAACGGCAGACATACAAGCCTGAGGCGCTTCACCCGTAGGAAACCTAGTTTTCGAGGGAGTGGTCTCGCCTATGCCCTCGCCCTCGCCCTACAACTCCTCCACCCGAAACTCTACTTACCCTCGCAGATAGGGTATTTTTCAGCCTACCACCCGAGGCCTATTCTGAATGAATACTCGACATAATTGAAATCTCCAGTGTTTGTTACATAGAAGTATACTCAATTAGATGCCAAGACCGTAAGGTGACGCTGATCCATCTCGTCTTCATGTGGTATCGCGGTAGATTGTGACCTGAAGATGGCATGTATGCTACATGCGGCCTTGTCGTCTTGTAACTCATCACAGACGCCATTCACCCATCCTTAGACCTTCAGTTCTTTGTGTACAAAGAGCACAATGTGGACTGGGTCTCGCCCATGCCCACACCGATTCGGAATATGAAGTGTCTCCCGCACGATAGTGCCCGGGTGTGTATCAGTAAACCCGTCCTTTCATCGATTCGTTGGCATATGAGATTGCTTATTCTGCACCAGGGATAATATGATCTATCGCCTCCGTCAGCTGAAGGCTGACGTTGCAAAAAGTTGGCCCGGGTTTCGGAGTTCGGAGTCGTCAAATATGCCGGATCCCAACGTCTCACGCCCTATATTGAGGCGTAAGACTGTCTAGCTCCGAAAAGTTTAGACCGACGCGGAATTGGCTGAATCCCGTCCCCGGTCGGCCCAGGCACATCTCAATACAACGGCTACTCCTTATCCTCTGAACCGGATTTCAGTGCGAGCTGGTCCAGCTTCCCCGGCCGATCCGATATTCAGTGCTCTTTTCGTAACGCGTCGCCGACCGTTTTTCATCTGGGACCGCGAATCCCACCTGCTTGTTGCGTGCCAAATCCGCTTAGGACTTGTGCTTGGCCTGGCTTCCATTCAGTCCAAGGTTCGCCATTGCAGCACCGAAGTCCTACAGCTTCGGCCACAGTGTGCGCGCGCCGCAAAATTGCCTAGGCAGTCCCACCATGCAGTCGTCTAGTCGGAGCATTGGAAAATCTCCCACATCCTCGGATGGACCCGGGGCTGGAACACCAGCTCCTTACGGACATGCGTGTACAAACTGCGCCAAGGCTAAATGTAAATGTTTCCACCGCGACGTCGGAGGTGCCTGTGAGCGGTAAGTCTCTTTCACATACATACCTGGGTGTTGTGAGAATAAGGCAAGAGCACATAGCTGCCAGTCCTTGGTTTGTCCCCTTGGTGGTTTCTGGTCCTATCCAGAAGACGTGGTCGATCTGCCTCTTCTCACCAGCCTCTGCCCAATGAGTTCTCACTTCTCTCCGTTACCATTACCAGTTGGCCACATGTGTTTTCCAAGTCTAACTCGGCAATCACCGGGCGTTCTAGGTGTTTTCGGCTTAATAAAGACTGTAACCCATCCGTCCCGAACCGGAAGCGAAATCCAAGAAAGGCTCCTGGCTCGAGGACGGCCCATCTTGAGGAGAAGTTGGATGACCTTGTCTCTTTGATACGGTCACAGACCAATATAAGAGCTTCCGGCGCAGCCAATCCCGCCACAAGACCTGAAAATCATGGCATAAACGGGCCCCCTACTGTTCCATCTTTATCATCAGTATCGAGTCCCAATGCGAGCCCGGCGGGGCCTACCACCGGCGAAGCATATGTAACGGACGCCACTAGTCCATCGAGTACAAGCCCGGGCTTAGAATGTGACTGTATGCTTGATCTCTACATCTACCCCTTTTCCACTTCCCCCCTCGAAGGAAGAAGAAAGAAAGAAGAAGAAGAAGAAGAAAAAGTACTGTTTGTGCTAGACATCCGCTTAAACCAAGAACGCAGACCCTATTGCCGACGATGTCGCAGAAGCAAATCTGGCACTGTTCCGGCGGGACATGTTACGATTCTGCCCTGTGGTATACCTTCCACCGGCCTTATCCGCTATGGAACTTCGACGGACTCATCCTTTCTTGTGGCTCAGCATCATGGGGTGTGCCACTCGGTCCATGCGGGAGGCCAACGCCATAGGAGACATGCTGAGACAAATTATCGCTAATAAGGTGGTGCTCGAGCTCGACAGGAGTCTCGACCTGATGCAAGGCTTGCTGGTGCTTCTGCAATGGCCGCATTGTCATAAACCAGACAAGCCGTGGCTTTCTCTCTGGACGAACCTCGGTCTGGCCATGGCGCAAGATCTAGGGTATACCAGCGTGAATGGCGAGACAGCGTTCACTTACGTCAAGAAATTTTGGCTGCCAAAGCACACATGTAAGCATAAGCATCTGGAACTAGCCCGCACGATGGAAGAACGCAGGACAATACTGGCCTCGTACGTATGGACGAGCATGTAAGTGCATCACCTCGATGAGTTCTCTCGGCACAGTGCTTGTGCTGCAACAACTTCGCAGACTGATTCCCAGGATCCCAGATTCTCTCAAATGGGTAGGAGAGACAATCCTCTTCGCTGGACGCCATTTATGGAACAATGTCTACGGGCCCTTATGGAACGCCCAGAGTGGGAAGGCGACAGCGTCCTCGCTACGCAAGTCCGATGTGCGCTCTTGAACCAGCAAATAACAGATCTGTCCATTCAACAAGCCCTCCGTGGGGAGACACGAATACCAATGTACTTTCATCACTCTTTGAGCTCTCAGTTGGAGGAGATCTGGCGGACGCTCCCGGCAAACCTCGTGCAGAATGGTAAGCCCACTTTTTGGTCTATTGATTCAGTTCATGTCCCGCAGTCATTCCTGGCTTCTTCTTGCGACTTCCCGTCTTCCCCTCGGACTTGCTCGTAACACCTGGAATTGATTCTGACTTCGGTTTTCGCGTGAACAGAGGCAGTGCTGCTATTCTTGTACGCCACAGAAGTTGCTATTCACGAGCTCGCTTCAAACTTCGATCCGTCGACGAACAATGTGGACGTTATCAAGCGCTTAGACGCACTGCAGAAATGTCTCAAAGCCGTGGAAAACTTCTTCCAAACTTGGGATAGAATCCCGCCACCTCAGGTCATGGGCCTCACTTTCGGCGCATTCATACAACTTCTCCATATAATTGTGGCTGTCTTCCGACTAAGCACTCTCGATAACATTCCTGGGTGGGACCCAGCCGAAGCGAGGGGCAGACTCCATCTTTTTGCGCTACTGGAACACATTGCAGAACAGATGGAGGCGGCCATCGTCGCTATTCCCATCTTAGAAGACGACCCTGAAGAAGAAGGTAGCAGTAAGTCATCCACCCCCAAACGCCCGGGAATGTTCCTGTTTGTCCCCTAGTGTACCTGACTCCCTTGCCTGTCTTGGCCCCGGTGTGAGAGATTCAGTGCTAGCAGCGCGTCTGGGGCACTGCACAAAATTAGACCATGAACTGACGACACCTATTACAGTTTGGTCCAAAGCGGCGAAGGTGATGAGATTGATCAAGCAAGGTATCAAGGGAGACTTCCCGGTAAGTACAGCGTATAGACTCACCAGATCACGTAGTCCCTTTCCAGAGGCCAGCCGACCGTGTTGGAGTGGCAAACTGACTATCACGGTCCTACCTTCGGCTCCTCTCACCCCCTCGCTTGAGGCGAGTGCTAATCTGCGAGCTCACAGAACCTTGACCCTCTGGGTGGCATCGAGCAAGTCCCTGCCATTGCTACAGGCGGCACAGATATTCAGGAGCCATCGCAGGACATACAGGACGCCTTCATAACAAATTTTGGGGATGAATCGTGGCTGTCCGCCATCTTCGTCCCGTGGGATTCCATGAATTTTTAGAGAATTTACAATTGCCGTATGCATGCCTGCTCTATACCAAGTCTGTATGATAATCTACACTCACTTATCCTTCTAATTAACCCAAGAGTGGGATTTAGCACTAGTGAAGACACGATGTATGGAGAGCAATACGTACTGTCGAAGCTATCACTCATTTCGGAAGATACGCTTGGTTTGACTCGATAATAATATCATCGCGTTGCTCGAGGCTCGCATCAGTCGGGGGGGGGGGGGGGGGCGGGGCAAAGGGTGGCTTGAAGACGTAGAATATGACTGGTATTAGCACCTATTGAAAACAATGGGCGGCCTCAAATGGTCGTTGTGATTCAACCTGGGCTACCAGCGCCGCAGCAGATCGGCGCATTTTGTCTTGCGGAACCACAAGAGGAGCCATTGGTTGTTGATGATCCACCAATGTTTCAAAAGACGGGTCGTCGCTTTCGCCAAGCATTTATCCCTCGTGATGAGACCCCGGGTGCCTGCCTGTGCACAAGGAGACATCTGGAGCTCGAAACGAAGTCGCTTGGGGCCGTTCAAGGCCTGTGCCACCGACGGTTAGGATCGTCCGTAGGAGAATGAATCAGCCTGTAGGATCAGGTTCGGATATTTACAGAGGAGGCAAGCGAGTTCAGGCTTAACGCTGCCTTCCTACTTCTCGTATTTCGGTTGTACACCATCTGCACCTCGCCGTACCTTGGGCCTTGTCTCGGCAGGTCGTGGGGAGGTGCTGAGAAGTTGGTTTAGGCGAATGATTTCTGGTTTCACTGTGCAACATATGACGGCAGCTCGCTTTCATTCATACTTTCGTGCGTTGAGGGCCAATCCAGAGAGGCCCGTGGGGGGGGGATCAAAAGGAGACTGCTCTTGATCATCCCTGCAGCGGCCCTTCTTCAGCCTCTAGTAAATTGTGATTCGCGCTGTTGAATTGAGCCTAATCAACGATCACCAGCAGCATTCAGGGGAGTCTACTTAGCACCAGTGTCTGCTTTGGGCCAGTGACATCAAAGCTTTCTGCTGTGGATACGATCCGCCCCTGAGTCGCATTGGCGCCCGGAGCGGTTCTCAGGGAGTCAATCTTAATACATCCTTTCGACTCCCTGCACGGAATAGGCCCCTACAATCGTCTTCTAAATTTATATCCCCCAAAAGACGACCTCCGATAGCTCTTCCGGCTCTCGACCATCCTCTCGCTCATTGTTCACCATAGTCTCTCGTTTCCTGGTATTCTGATCCAGTATACACACTACCACAATGAAGGTGCGCCGAATCCTCGAATCCTTTGAAGTATTGCTAGGATGGTATAGGAAGCTGATGGACCTCTTTTTAGACCAACGCAGTGATCCTCACCCTCGTCGGTGCCGCCAGCGCCCTCGTTGCCCGCTTTCCGGTCGCGCCAGAGAGCCTCATCGAGTACCAGAGGTGGTGTCCTGTCTGCGATACCGTGGCGATGAACTACAAGTGCATCAACGCAGGAGCATCATGCCAGGCTAGCGTGTTCATGTATGTGCTTGGTTGAGATCATTCTCTGCACAACGAACCAGCCCGGTTCGAGATATCTTCGCACATCAGTTCAACAGTGCCCTCAGACTGATGACTCCTCTACGGACGTGCTCGCACGGTATCCGCATGAGATCAAAACCTTGCTACTTGTGCTGACTGGCTTTCACAGGCCACCTGCCGAGGGCGGTGACGAATGCATTTCGTCGTGCTCGTCTATCTGCCAGCTGTCATACGTCGCCAACAGGTAAGTAAACCTGCCACTTACTGTAACGACCGAGCCGTACAGTCATAATAACGGGATTGCAGCGACTACGGATATACTTGCAACGCCACCATCAGCCAATCTAATTAAGGCACGAAGCATCATGTAATTAGTATTCTCGAAGGGCACAATCGGATAGAAGAGCAGGAGATTGTTCTGGGGATTGGAAAGGACGTATGATGAACCCGAAATCTATAAAGTAGACCTCGGCAGCAGTGGAGGAATGTTAGCTACTCGCAGCGGCTCGCAGCGCTTTCAACCAGTCATAATGTGCATTTTTCATGATCCACAACAGTAGGTCTACGATAATAGATACTACTAACCATAATCTCAGCCAACCACGGTCCATTCGTGTCTTTTTTTCCCCTTGTCTTCTCTGCATTTCTCTCTTTTTACCTTTCTCTCTCCCTTTTCGTATCTCCCCCTCCTCCCTTCCTTCCTTTTCATATGGACCTCTTTTCCCCCGTTCTTATTCGCCTTCTCTCATCGAGGGAATGCCAAGTTGCGTAACTTTGGTATCAAATGTCATGCGGCTTGTGTGAGCCCAAGAAGGGAGATGCGTGTTGGTCAAGCAGCCATGAGAAGCCCCGAGTTAATAGTGTCGCCGCTGTCTACCTCTTCGCTTTCCGTGCTCTGTAGACCGCTGCTGCTCTTGACTTCTTCAGGAAATACCTTGGGCGCTCCTAGCAGCAGGTCCCTGAACTGTGACTTATTGAACATATATATTTCTCCTGAGGACTGTCCGCACCAGCCTAGTTGCGCTTTGCGTCTACTTGTTCGCCGTTCTTCGTAGTTTTAGAGAGGAACTAGTGCCTTTCAGATGTAGTGCTGAGCTATTTCCACCATTACAGCTTGATATAGGGATGGGGTTCACCGTCGCCAGTCTTATGTTCTGTGCTGCGATGCTGAGTATCAGTTTCCCATTTCTGCTGGCATCCATGCTGGCATTCAAATCCACCGCTCTCGATCTTCTGGGTCCAGACTGGTCACATTCACCTCACCAGCTTGCATTTTGTGCTTGAATACGCTGATAAATACCGAGTTCACCAATAAGCGTCGACCCCTCCAGAAATCAATCTAAAGATTCTTGATGAAATTGACTACGTCTTTGCGGTCCTAGAGGATCCTAACAAAATTTCTGAGTGGGTACACTGCGCTGGTCTCTCTCATACTCGCGCAAAAAGAGAGCTGGAATTCCGCAACAAGTAATAAGGGTGCCTGCACTCCGTTCAATATCACACTGCCGAGTCTGATGATGGTTGTAAAGCCTGTGGGCTCTGGGTCGTTGCGGCAACCATAGATGGACTCCTGGCTACAATATCTCGCAATTATGTTGACTAGATGATTACCGACTAGAGTCCAAGTATACGTAGTCTAACCCTTGCTTTACCCTTTTCCCTTTCCCCCCGAATAACATTCCTTCTTTTGTTTTCCGTCTTTGCTTCCTAGTCCCTGATGCCAAGCACGTTCACACAATCAAGAAGGAGTGTGTATATAGCCGCGAGGAAAGACGGGTAAGTCCGGCCATCGGTAGAGGCACCGCATACAGCTAGAGGTTATGAATATATCGTTGCTCCCAGGATATCAGTCCACGCCTCAATAGAGGTACAGACGGCCCTAAGTACCAGATGCTGAGGACGTCCCCCTTCACCGGTCATTACTCAATGTTTGCGGAACCAGTCAAGACACCCATCCCAGATGCTGACTTCGTACTCGTACAGCGTAATGTCGATCCATTCAGTGGCGAAAGCAGTGACGTCAAACTGAAATTCAATCTCCTCACTCAGGCCGTTGGCACAGTCAGTGCTACTGGTAGAATTAGGGTACGCCACACTGCCCGATGTAGCGTTGATGGCCTGAGTGGCACTGGCGGTCGTGATGAACGGGAAAGAGGGCTCGGCCTTGATGCCAGTGCTGAGATCGACGAGGCCATCAAACAGCTTACAAGCAAACTCGACAGTGAAGTCGATGTATGGCCTGAGTGTGATTGTAACATCCTCAGTGACGTTGAATGTGGCATCATAATCTGTCTCCCAACCGCTAGAGTCTGCAATGATCAGAGTCAGCTGGGAACTGAACGTACTTCAAGCTCTAAAAGCCATTCACAAGGGCAGAGATGGGCCACAATTTCTTCCCTCTCTTCTTTTTCTTTCTTTAGGAGCACTTACAAGAGGAGTCCCAGTCTTTGAAATCGATGTGGATCGTGCCATTGGGCATCTGCGATTCGAACTCGCCGGTTACCGTGCCACCAGCAGCGGCGGAGACCGAGGCACCAAAGCTGATGCCTGCAGACGGACCCAATGATATGATACCAGGAACGTCGAGGACAGAATAGCTCAGTGCATCTGGCGCCCATGTCCAGCTGTCAGTCCACGTATCCTTGATCGTAACCTCCATATCTGCATAATGATGTACCGATTTATCGACATCGATGTAGAATTCGGTGACACCTTTGAACAGCTCCCACTTTGCATGACCAGAATATCTGACAGAGTTGTTGACATAGGCCTCGTTCACAACTACTGTTACATAGTCTGTATCCACAATAGTTTGGTCGGAAGGAATGGAATACTCGTAGGCGATACACAGGCCGTCGTCGTTCCAGCTGATTCCACGTTTGCCAAGTGATTTTGCCCCGCTGGTAAAGTCAATTTCGGTTGAGCCTGCGAACCTGTTATCATCCGGATCTTCTCCCTAGAGCTTACAATGGCATAACAGAACGACATGATTATGCATCAGGGTATTCCAGGGCGTGGAGGCGCAACGAAAGGTGAGTTCTTACTCGCAGTGCTGACAAGGTCACTCTTCTCAGCCTGAGCAATGATTGTCAGATTGGTCTCTAGCGCGACAAGAGAGTCGGAATCGGCCACAAAAAAGGATCGCTCAAGCTCGGTATCACAATCGCCCAGGTGGTTCGTAATCATCACAAAGCTATTGTTGAGCGAGCTCCACTCCGAGAGCGCCTCGCCGTAGGCCTCAGTGTTGTTGAAGGTAACCGCCACAGAACTCTGGCCGGTGCAGTCAACCCCAACCACGTCGTCGATATCCTCGAGAACCACGGCGGAGTTCTGCATAGTCAGGCCTACAGAGACAGCGCTGTCGTTGGTCGGGGTCTGCCACGCGAGGCTGAGATTCTTCTTCGGCACAATACTCCGGCCCGCGGTCTGGACCCCATTGTTGTTTGCGACAGGCCTGAGTGGAAGACTTGTCACGGAGGCGGCGGGTTGGGACAATGAAGAATTCGTCGGGTATGAGTTGGAAGCCACCGCTGGTGCAGAGTAGACGGGACTTGAGAGTAAAGACAGGATGAGAATTCCGACGTTGTATCTGAAAGCCATATTGAAGAAAAAAAATCAAGCGGGAAGGATCATAAAAGATAGACTTGGGTCAGGGCGGCGGATAGCCGAAAGTTGTGTGAATTGTTGCAAAGAATGACTGAGGTGAAAGAACAATGTAAAGAATGACAAAGTCGTCTCGACTAGAGCACCACCAGACCTGAGGACCTAGGAACGGACATCAGATAGTAGGGACATAGTCGACGTCGATTCGACAAGCAGTTAGAGCTGTAATTATATCAAAAGGCACACTAAGGAGCGGCAGCAGCCGTTGAACCTTGGGAAGATGAACTTCCCCTGCCACGCCTGCATATGCCCGCGCGTCCAGGGGTTTGCAGATCAGGAACGGGTGTTCCCCCCTCCTCCCCTGGTTCCTGCAAGGTCGATCAGATCCCATGGGAAAGGGAACTGAGTCGTGCTCATGCGAGGATTGGATGACTGTTCCTCCACCCCGGGCCGAGCTCATTTCAATCCCTTACCGGGGCGAGTCTCCTATACGCCCGCGGGCTGTTTTCTCGGCCAAATGGGATACCACTCGGTCACATCCCCGGTCTGCGACCTTTTGCGGATCGTACTCCGGGTACCATTCTATTAAGGCGATCCGGTACGGTCTAACTAGACGTTGCCTCAGCTTACCTTTCCAAGCTCTTGCCCCCCTCCCCTCCTTCGGTGCGAGATAAGACTGAGACGGGTCCGGCGACCCTGCAACCTCCTCCTTCCTCAGGTCCATCAGATTCACAACCAGTCATGGTATTCTTGCAGTCAGGAAATGTTGTGCGACTGTGTTCAGCAGTTCGTGAACCTATTTGCTATGAGATCCGGGGTGCATGCAGACTGTGCGCATGAGATACTGCTTTTGTACGAGCGCGCCGGGCACAGCCGCAAGCCGCAAGTAATTACACGATAACGGCTCGGAGGATCCTGAGCTACCATAGCATCATAGTACTAAATATACCATGTGGTGAGGGCCCACACCCTCGGGCAGATCACCGAGCATGTGGGCCTGACATGCTGTACATAGTAATAGCGGAGACTTATCTGCCTCGCGAGCTTCAACCAGCAATCACCAGCTGCAGTGGTAAAACAATAGAGGTGGTGATATTTCAACGTCGTTATACTCCAGATCAGCTACTACGGTACGGCTCGACACCGACTCGTAATACGAACACACATTCTCCTTCAGCTCACAGAGCAAACACCAAACTCATCCACTAGGAGGGAGGAGGCTTCGAGAAGTCGGGAAGGCTAGAGAAGGAACGGCCAGAGCCTTGAGCTTCTGATTTACCGAGGAGCCCTCGGAGAGTTCACTCTAGCCGCTTGGTGTACTGGGCTCGCTCCATACGCCTGCGAACCCGCCTTGTGGCGGTGCAGTACGAGAAATCTTGCAGTGTCGCCTGCTGGGTGATTACTGGGTAACAGGTGGATATATTGTCTCAGCTGTTTAAGTAGGTACCCTCGGTGTGGTGGGCACACCAATTCTAGCTGGCTTCATCGTATCTCAAGGGGATTTTGAAAACCCCTCGAGTAAAATTGGCCTCGGTATTCGTGAGGTGTAGATGGTTTGGGACGATGACTACATCGCCAGAAGTGTGAGGCTGGTTTACTATGCTCTGTGATCTGGGTGAGACTCAGCCTGACTAAGGTTAGACGGATGAGAATTGATTTCAAGAGGCTTGCATGCCAGGCTCCCGAGTTGCTTCCCTACGCGACTCTGGCCTTCTGCTTTCCGAAAGGTGTCATGGGGAAGTGGAGGGTCCTCACTGGAGCGTGGACTCCTCAGCGCGATGAAGGAGCATGTGGCACAGGTTTCGAAACATCGTAAAGAAATATCCAACGAAGCAGGTGTGCCTTGAAAGATATACAATATGGCGCAGCTCCGATCCCTTTCCAACCCCACCTCCTCCCCCCAAAACAGGAGGCCCGATGCAAAATCTCCAGATTGCTTGGCATCTGAGCAGAGATGAAGCGGCATGACTCGGTACGACGGTGCACCGCAGGACTGTCTCCACAAGGGCAGCTCAAAGTTTATGCTTCTCCTACAGGGCATCCATTTCAAGATGATCAGTCGCTTCCGACCTCATACGTGCTTGACACGTAGACGAAGAGGGGCAGACCTCAGGGCCTCCAAACAGGATCAAGTGCTGATGCTCTGATGCGGATTTAAAAACTCAAGCTCCTTCTCAGGGGCCGGCCAAGGAAACCGCCGGCAAATCTACCTCGATATTCAGATGTGTCAATGCAACCGACGACCCTGGAAGGCCGGTGCGCCTTGCATGTGAGTATCTCCTCTTTAGGTCTCAAGGCCGTCCGAGCGGCCTCAAGGGCCGGTTTATTTAACGAACGCGAAGTATAGGCCCCGTGTGCATTAAAAAAAAAAGACGGCCCTTTGAGGACAGCAGAATCTCAAGACCAGACACGGTAGTCGCTATCGAACATGCTCATTGCGGTGCCAGGCTTGAGAAATACCAGAGGATCGTATTGCTATCCAGCCGTCATCTCGTTGTATCGGAGGGCATACATTGTTGGCGATGCTGTATCTGACCACACCTGCGATGGAATACACAGTCGGAGGACGAGGCCGTATTGGGCGGGTCATCACGGGCAAGAGATGCCAAAAAGATGGCACGGGTGGTTAGTGGTCGCCATGTCGGACCAAAGACAGACAGTCAATAATCCTGGCGTTCAATGTTTGGAGATATCCCACGAGTCCAGACACCTTTGTGGACCAAAAGGAGCCTACGGCCCGGAGCACGAGGTCAGCGGACCGTGGCGCATTGGACACTGCCAGGCAGTGGGTGCCGCCGGCCGGAGGCTATACCCGGATCCGACAAAACGGGGGAGTCTTGCGGCGAAGACAGCACGAGCTGCCTTCCTGGTTCATAATATATACACTTTTTGTGTCTTGGCTTTGGGTCACCCTCTTGTCTTCCCCACGGGGTCTCCATTCGGCACCTCAGCCTACGATGGAACCCAAAGGCCGACTAGCAGAATGGGAACCGGGCAATGCGCCATGGCGGGTTGTTGCTCGAGGAAGCGACCCTTCTCACGATGTAACATCTATGTTTGCGCTCCAATCAAGACCTGGCCAGAAGGACCCGCCCAACTTAACTTGCGGTTATACCATGGTAGGGAATCACAATATCGGCCGAACTGCAAACGCAAGTCATGACAGTCGCCAGGGCGAGATGGGCGACTCAGCCCTCGGCGTTTCAGAGATAAATATAAGATTTAGGCAGCGCTTTGAATGTATACTCGAAAGCATTTGACTGAAGTCTGTCCCTGGCCCTGATGGAACTCACTCACTTGCCAAGTCGGAGCCAAATAAGAGGCCGTCAAGGTTCTTCGAGATGGCCCTGTTCAAGATGCTCACACTCTCGCTGGCTGCTTGGGCGGCCAAGGTCAACGGAGTGACGCTGACCGTATCTCCGACCGGAGGCAACGCGTCTAGTCCCCTACTGTATGGGATTATGTTCGAGGTAGGAACCCACCGCTGAACCTTCGTGCGCCAGCTGAACTCAAGCTAAAGCTCAGCCATAGGATATCAACAATTCCGGTATGCCTGATTCCTCGCGCAGGGGACCATGTGAGCCAAGTCGCTAATCTCACCACGCAGGCGACGGAGGAATCCACGGCCAGCTTTTGAGGAACAATGGCTTCCAGGGTGATGACCCAGGGCTGACCGCTTACAGTGCGGTTGAGAATGTGACGCTCTCTGTTGATACTGCCAATCCCCTTTCAACAGCCATCACGAGTTCTTTGAAAGTTTCCGTGCCGTCCGGCACGACGGGGCAGGTGGGCTTTTCCAATGCAGGTTATCTGGGCGTCCCCGTCAATCAAGATAGTAAGCAGCTTCTCATCATTACAGCAACCTCTGAAAAAAAAAAAAAAAGAAACGATTAAGACCTTCGCCCTCCCCCCCCCCCCCGGCCCCAGCCCTTGTTCTACAGAGAGAGGTTCGATAGACCCCTCTCCAGGCTCATATCCTCTGCGATAGTATCCCCTTGAGATGAACTCCTATAGGTCAAATTCAGATTGGGACAGCCTCCTTTGGGATAACCTCACATCCGATTACCATCCATATTTCCACCCCCCCTGGCGCAATGTTGACTCCGGTTCTGCAGCATATGCGAATTACTTCTGGATGAAAGGAACCTATGACGGCAACGTCACACTTGAACTCTATGGGCCGAGCGGTACAGTCTATGCATCAAAGACGATCGCTGTCACCAGCAACTCATCCGCCTTCAGCTACTTCGAGACGACGTATACCTCGGAACAGAGCTACGAGAGCAACAATGCCTGGAAGCTCACCTTCGACGCAGCCTCAGTGGCTGGCTCAGCTCTGTACTTCGACCTAGTCCAGCTGTTCCCTGCCACATACAATGCAAGGTCGGGCTTTCCTCTCTTTCTCTTCCTCTTCCTGTCTTTGTTGTATCATAAGGGAGATCGTGGCTCATATCGTCGAATCCCAGGTACAATGGCCTGCGAAACGATGTGGCCACGTACCTCGCACAAAACGAGCCTTCTTTTCTCAGATTTCCAGGAGGAAACAACTTGTAAGCATATCAATGTCCATCAGATCAGAGCTCACAGCCGGCCGTACTAACGCGTCTCGAACATATAGAGAAGGAGAAACACCGAGCGACCGCTGGAAATGGAATGCAACAATTGGGGTGACTCAAACTATCCTGGCTTCACAGCATCGTATTTACGATCACATCGCTAACAGCGTATAAGCCTGTCCAACTTAGACCCGGCCGAGAGGGCGACTGGGGTTATCCAAACACGGATGCGCTCGGCTTGATGGAGTACATGTACTGGTGCAGCGATATGTATGAGAGCTCATTCCCGTTTGAGCCTTTTCCACCAGTCAGGCAATCCCGATCAGGAGCGGCTCGAGTGCCTCGAGTCCTTTTGACCCAACCCAATACCCTCCCCTCCCTGCCTTCTTCATCCAGCAAGACAACCTCGGCGGACCCCTTCTCAATTTTCAAAAAGTTCGTATGCTAAAGCGACATTTTATAGGGCGATGTCGCCGCTCTTAGCTGTGTGGTCCGGACTATCCCTGGGCGGAACCGTTGTTTCTGGATCCGCCTTGGAACCTTATATCGACGACATCCTCAACGAGCTCGAATTCCTTCTAGGATCCACTGACACCACCTACGGCGCGTTGAGGGCCGAATACGGACAGACCGACCCCTTCACTGTGGAGTATATCGAGGTCGGCAATGAGGATAACCTGGCCGGAGGGTGTGACACCTACTCCAGCCGGTTCACAGCTATCTATGATGCCGTTCATGCGCAATACCCGGACATCACAGTTGTGGCATCGACATCGGATACCTCATGCCTGCCTTCAACGATGCCCAATGGGACAATGACCGATACGCATCATTATCTCACCCCCGACGGGTTCGTGGAGCTGTTCGATGAGTGGGACCATGTCTCGCGGACTGGACCGGCAGTCCTGGTCGGGGAATACGCCAGCACCTCAGGTAACGACGGCACAACAACCTACTGGTCCTACATGCAGGGAAGCTGCTCGGAGGCTGTGTACATGATTGGTAAGTCCAGGTATTCAGCGCCTTTGTAGCCCGGAGTGGACAGACCTGCTCGCTTCCGCACCACAATCACGCTGCTAACACGGACCCGTCTGGCCAGGTATGGAGAGAAATAGTGACATCGTCAAGATGGCAAGCTTTGCCCCCCTGCTCGAACATTTTGATATGGCCGAATGGTCGGTACGTGTAGCCCCATCTTCCTTGCTGATCCCGTCCCTTGAAACCGGCAGCGTTCTCGTTGCTCACACCCGGTAACAACTGTGCAGCCGGATCTCTTCGGCGTCAACTCGACAGTCGGCTCCATTACCGGATCCACCTCCTTCTGGGTGCAGAACATGTTCTCCACGCACCGTGGCGATACCATCCTTCCAGTGACCTCGGATTCCGCCTTCGGCCCTGTATACTGGGTGGCTTCTTCGAAGTCCAGCTCAACCTACTACGTCAAGCTGGCTAATTATGGGTCGTCGACCGAGACAATCGCCGTCAGGTTCTCCGATGCGACACTGTCGTCTTCTGCGACCCTTGTTATGCTGAGCGGAGGCGAACTAGTGTCCAACTACCCCGGCATCGTTTCCGTCACCCCTCAAACCTCAAACATCTCTGGCAGCGCATCTGGAGGATACGAGTTTAGCATTCCCGCCTGGGGCGTGGCTGTATTGTCTGTCGCAACCTAATCTGGCGGTTACCGCCCTTCTGGCGCCTAGCGTTAGTCTCTAGGTACCGGGAGCCAGAAGTCACCTCGTAGTTGCCATGCCGCTATTAAGATGAGCTCATTGAGTCTGGGCCACCTCGCCGGGGCCCTTTTTATGCCAAGAATGGCAAGAGGAAAAAAAGAAGAAAGAAAGTTGCCGCACAGTGTATTGCCCTAAACGCCTCGCCATGCCGCAAATCCTGAAAAAGATCCTGTTGCCCACCTCAAAACCTGCGGAAGGCCGTGTTAGCGGCCACTCGGATGTATGTGTGATTTATGCGGCGGCCGACCTACCTGATCTCGTAGCTTCCCGCCCTCGTCATATACCTGACCCACTTGACACTGCTGTAGTTGCTCTTCTCGAAGACCTTGAGGTACCTCACCAACAGGCCGCTGCTGGTAAACATCAGGAGGCTGAAGTTGATGCTCAGGGGCGGCCTGCTCCAGGTCTTCTGGTTGGTCATGGAGGTCAGCTCGGCCTCGGCGCTGAGCACGAACTCGCTCTGGCCGGTGAAGCGGCCGATCTTCCAGACGATATTGTTCTCGGCGGGCTCGTACTTGGCCTTGCCTTGTGTGCACCTCTCTGTGATCCTGGCGGTGTTCAGGGGGGTCGGGATGCGGACGACGACATTGGTGGCGAAGAGCTTGGAGCCGAAGTTGGCCTTGACGCCGATGCTGTACTCGACCTTGGTCTTGCCGACCTCGTTGACGATGGCGTGGACCTTGAAGGGGAGGTTGATGTTCTCGGTGGCGCGGTAGCGCATGAGCTCGAACTCGCCGTCGGGGGGCACGAAGGAGATGATGCGGTCGGAGTCGAACTTGCCGAGCTTGACGCACTGGTGGAACTGGCAGTCCTCGAGGGTGACGCTGCCGGCGGCGGCCTTGGTGGCCTTTGTGCCCATCCTGTTCCCGCTGGGCAGGCTGAGCAGGCCGTCGCTGTCGAGGAGCAGGCGGTCGTTGAGGCCGAACTTGCACTCGGGGGTGCCGGAGAGGTAGGCGCGCATGATGATCTGGCCGGTGACGTCGGCGCGCAGGACGGCGCCGGTAGCGGACATGAGCAGGTTGACGTCCTCGATGACATCGACAAAGGCCTCGTTCTTGCGGTACTTGACGTCGGCCTTGCGCCAGGACAGGGCGCCGGTGGCCTGCATGGTGATCTTGGCCGAGTCCTCGGCCCTGTTCTCGGACTTGACGCCCTCGGTGGTGATGTACATCTTGAGGGTGTCGGTCTCGGTGTTCTGGGGGTAGCCGAAGTCGATGATCTCGTCGAGCAGCTCGTAGACGAGGACGAAGTTGTTCTTGACGGCCTCCTCGTCGAACTTGCCGAAGTAGCCGCGGCCGAGCTGGATCAGGCGGTAGAGGAACTCGAAGACGAGGGCGGCGTTGGCGTTGCTCTTGGTGATGGCGACGAGGTAGATGTTCTCGTGCTTGACATGGCTGAAGGTGGTGCTGCCCAGGGTCAGGATGGGGGACCTGACCTGGGCGTTGCTGATGACCTGGATGCGGAAGACATCGGCGAGGCGGGGGCGGCAGTCGTTGCGAAAGGCGCGAAAGATGAGGTTCTCGCCCTTCTGGTTGAAGATGAGGATCCCGGAGAGCATGGCTGGCGGGCTTTGCCTGGAGGGTGGGATCGCGAGGTGGGGGGGAGGATGGGGAGGAGGGCGGGGAGGAGGACGGGGAGGAGGACGAGGTCGAGGACGAGGGTCGTTCAGGAGTTAGCCGTACGTAGGAGCTGTCGTCGCAGGGTCCACGGCCTGATTATGTCAGCAAGTCTCAGGGGGCGGCAAGTTAGAGGGTCGTCCCCTAATTGATAAATCTTAAAAGGAGGACCTTCAGTTTTCGGCCTGGCTGGCCTGAGCTTTTCCTCCCACCTCACAGGCCATCTCAGACCTGGACACCAACGGAGGTCAAGGATCCAACGGACCTGAGCTGCAGATCCGCCGTCGGGGCTCGACCTCCCTACTATAGCACATGGCCTTGCATATCCTGGGGCCGACCACGCGTCGCGACAAGACCCAGCCCATACAGAGTAGCAGCCTGCACGATGCGCTGCAACAGTCATGCACTTTATGGGAATGGCCCAGGGCCTCGCCAGCGGTGCTAGTGCCTGCGCCTGCGCCGGTGCTGCAGCTGATAGCCCACCAGGATCCTCGAGGACGCCGCGCCCAAATACCTTAGCCGTCTCATCACGGACCGCCTGGACGCACTGGGCGACTTGAAACTCGATCAGCGGGCGTATCGGATTCCGGCTGGCAGGGCCGTGAGCACTCAGCACTACCCAACAACAACAACACCTTGGCGCCCTCCGCAACGCGACATCTGTCGGCTATATCGTGGCACTGCTATGCAGGGCTAGGCCCCACCCCTAGGAACTGATGACCTCTCTCCCTGTGCCCTCTCTCGCAAATCGAAGCCACCCCCGCCCCCCACCCGTTGTTTCCGCTCGTGTTCTAGATCACGCCCGCCGTTCTATGCACTGGCCTCTCCGGAACCCTTAGGGCAGAACAGTCCCTGACTCCCGACCCTGGAACCCTCAGTCGTCGACGAGGAACCCCCCCTCCCTCCCTCCCTGAGGCCAACACCAGCGGGTTTACCACGCACGCCACGGCAGGTCCCGCCCGTCACTCCATGTCGCTTCAGGTGCTGACATGCATTGAGAATGCAGGCCACGCAAACCCCTGAAGCGTGCGGCTGCAGGAGGCACTGACAGCATAAGCCAGAGGAGTCAGGCTGCCAGGGGCGCGTTCCGGTCGACGTCTTGTCCTGGACCAGCCCAGCCCACCACCCCGTCCCGTTGGTCCTGCCAGCGACTCCTGCGGCTGATCATCCTTCTTCATCACACCCCAGGAGCCCAAGAGGTTGCCATGTTCCGTGGTACTCGCCCAACCCTCTCGCATGCGGGCCGTCTCCCTTCTTGTGCCCTCCTGGCCCCTTTTGGTGCATTTGTTGCCGATCCTTCTGAGCGGTGCACTGCAGGGGACTGGGAAGGCGGCCGTCCGCCGGATTGTTCCTCTGTGTTTCAGATGCCTTCCACGCCCTGTCACCCAGCTACTATGGTACCTCGTCGCCAGGTGGAAACTCAGACGTTGCAATCGCAAGTGGAGCACAGGTGCTCCTTGGGGCCCCGGTGTCCATTGCACAGTAGTATTACACGGCGTGCACGACTTTGCCTCCCCCCCCCCTGTCCCTTGGGCTTCCATTCTTGTCCAGCTTTACCACCGACCGGCCTGCATCTTCGCTCGACGGCTTAGTTGCATGAGCTGCCGGCGTGTGGGGACCCGCCAGGGGGGTTTCCCAGGTACTTACGCTAATGGCACGCGTTCGAAAATAATTATTCTGACCCCCGTCGCTGTCCTCCTGCCTCGTCCTCTCTCGACCGTGACCTGCCCACATCCCCCCTGAGGCCGACGACCGCGGATGGCCCTCCTTTGACTCCCTCTTCTTGTAGTGTTCGTATTTAAGCTTCTTTTCCTCCTGTTGCTATTCTCATCATCCACCCTTGTCTTTGGTCGCACCTGACTCACTTTTGTCTAAAGCCTTCGAACCTGCGACGATCCATCCTCAGGCGGATTGGATCTCCAGCCTAGAAGATCCATACCCGAGGTTTACCGTATCTCGTGACTATCGCTCTTCGTCGTCGTCGTCGTCATCATCATCATCATCATTACCATCATCATCATCTTCTTCTTCTTCTTCTTCTTCTCGCCTTAGAAAAATGGCGGACGGCGGGGACTTTCATGCCGGGCCGAACAACGGCGAGGCAGAGCCGGGCGACGGCGTTCCTCACCCGGGACATAGGACGTCGCTCGACAATATCCCTCCTCTCGACAAGATCGAGTCCTTGCTGCGCTCCAGGGCCAACACGCCGAATCCCTTCAGCCGACAGCACACTAGCCTGGACCTTGACGACTACTTCGTAAGCCATGGCCCCCTCCCCTCCACATACAATTCGAGCCTGGCACGCGGGCACGCGATCAGCTCGCACGGCCCACTCCGTGACGGCGGCCTACGTTACGACCTATCCGCGCCATATGGGTGCTGATGCTGACGAGGTACTAGCACGGTCCGCGAGATATACTGAAGCATTCGAAATGGCCCATGTTCCTGCGGATGCATGGTAGTATCCTGCCGAAGATGATTGTACCGCTCTTCGTCCTGGGGGGTTGGGCGACATGCATAACATGCATATCGAAATTCACCCGGGTTCAGTGTAAGACAGCACAACCTCCTTGCTCCGGCGGCTCGCCATTGATGTCACTGACGTTCCTTGCCTTCTTCCAGTGGGCGTGAGCTCGATTCTTCTCACCGTGACAGGCTTCGTTGTCAGTCTCGGCCTGAGCTTCCGAAACTCCAGTGCCTACGAGCGTTATTCGGAAGGCCGTAAATACTGGGCCCAGATCATCCTGTGCTCGCAGAATCTCGCACGTGTGTTTTGGGTACACGCCAAAGAACGCCCAGACAGCAAGGAGAAGGACATACTCGCCAAACTGTCAGTGCCTTTCCGCCGCAGCCGCGTGACTGTCTATCCCCAAGCTATCTGCTAACGCGAGGGTCGTGCAGGACCGCGCTCAACCTCATCACCGCCTTTGCCGTCTCGCTCAAGCACAAGCTTCGCTTTGAGCCGTACACCAATTACGAAGATATAACGAGCCTAGTGGGGCACCTAGACACCTTTGCCTTCCATGCCACCCAAGACACCCCCGACCTGGCTTCCCTTCGCCGTCCCAACAAGATCAAAGCTGCTAGCGAGTACCTCGGTATCTCCTTCGCCGCCAGCAACCCGCGCAAGGCCATCAAGAAGGCCAAGCGACCACTTGGCAATCTTCCTCTTGAGATTCTAAGCTACCTCGCCAGCTTTCTGGACGAGATTGTCGAGAACGGCCAGCTCACCGTCCCCATGCAGCAGACATTAGCTTGTAAGTCACCTCTCAAGCCGGCCCCGACTCATGTGCTATGAGGTCATTCCGACCACGTTCTAACACGGGCTCACATGTGCAGATAACAACATTGCAGCGCTGAACGACGCCCTTGTCGGCGCCGAACGAGTTCTCACAACTCCGCTCCCGATTGCTTACGCCATTGCCATCTCGCAGATCACCTGGGTATACTGCTTCCTGCTGCCGTTCCAACTATATCAGAACCTGCATTGGGTCACAATCCCGGCAACGGTGGCGGCGGGGTATATCATCCTGGGCCTGCTCTTCATCGGACGGGAGATCGAGAACCCCTTTGGGGAGGACGTCAACGACCTGCCGCTCGAGAACTACTGTGCGCAGATCGCCCAGGAGATAGACGTGATCGCGGCCAAGCGTAAGCCGCGCAACGTGGAGTGGATCGAGACGATCGACAACAAGGTTCTGTGGCCTCTGAGCCAGAGCGGCTGGAACGTGTGGATGCACAGGGGCGAGTCCAAGCTGCGCGAGGCGCTCAAGGCCAAGACGGAGCTAGGCTTTGAGGATCGCCAGCCCGACACCGTTGGTACGACGGGCATGACCGTCATGGAGAAGGCAGAGGCCACGTCGGAGACCACGGCTGTGCACAGTGTTTGAAACAGGGAGATCGGGTGCCGGCGGCCAGAAGGAGGAAATGGAGGATGGGTGATCGGCAGAGCTCGGTGCGACGACGGACGCGATCGAAGGGGTCAGATGAGGCCCCGGGGCGGCAAAGCGTCGTACACGTCTCAGATTCCTCGACAATCGGCCGCCAAGACTGTTCTGGACCGCCCTGATGCTTGTTTCCTAAGACTGCGAGGGATCGGGTGCCAGCGTTGATAGTAAGTCGATCGCCACTGCGAGACCGCTGGGTCTTTTCCCTTTCGACCGGCGGTGGGGATACAAAATGGGTAGGGCACTGGAGTTGGCTTGGCTTGGCGTTTTACAGATTCACGAATTTTCATACCAAGACCGGGTAAGGGAGCCCAGCACTCTTAGACCGGGACGGCCATGATACATATGTGCTGTCATGACAGCACTGAAACCGTGGACATATGGATTTGCGGAATTGGCGACACGACGAACGAGACACCAAGGACAGGTGTCTGACATAATATATGGGTGTAACTGGACATATCAGTCTTCTGTAGGTAGAAATCGAGGCCGCAGGCGTGTGCGGCTCTACGAAACGAGTTGCAAGAGGTCACGTTCCACCCCCCAGTCCTTCCCCCGCGATCGAGATCTGCGTGAAGTTTCACGGGGGCGTGTGTTGTCACGGCCCAGTGCCCCTTTCTTTTTTTGCCTGGACCAGAAAGAACAGGATGGCTTCGGGTGCCACCGTGACGGGCTGCGGCTTAATCGAGAGGCACCTCTGTCGTCGTACTACCGGGCTCGGCGACTTCCCCATAGGCGGATAAGTCGGCGGGCCCCCCGGCGCCGTGCGAGACAGTTACGGGGGGGCCCGCGGCCAGCTTTGGATCTGCATGTGTTCATGATGGTCCTCTACATTCTGCTTACATGTGGATTTCCTTTCTTTTGGGGGAGGGGGTGTGAGGCACTTGACCGCAAGGCTGACACAGCGCAGTGTGCAGTGATCATCCTGATGATGATGATGATGATGATGATGATGATAACAAGGCTGGCCCCTGCAGGCGCGGCTGCGTATTCCTGGTTTGCTCTAACTGGCTATATGGACCATGACTATGGCTGTGATGACCTTTTGGGTGGCATGTTCAGCTAGTCATCTCCCGGTCCCCGAGAAAGAGTCTCCAGTAGTGCACCTCTGGCGCCTTGGACCGTCCACCATCACGACACAGCAGGCTCTTGCAGTGGTTGAGCTGTTTCCCGGGTACGGTGGTCCGAGTTTCATCGTTCTGCGGAGTCTGAGCCTGGAAGGACACCGCACATGCACAGACCATGGACGGAAGAGACTGGACTGACTTTTGAGTTGAGAGGGAGGGGCTTCATTGTACAAGCTCTTGAAGTCCAGTCGATGCCCGTCGTCCCACCTCGGCACCGACGTTCTGCTCGTGCAAGTACAACAAAGCATCAGACACACTCCTCGGGATGCGAAGCTCACTCGATAGGTGCAGCCTCTGCGTCTTCAGTCCTCAGTCAGTGTCCAGCGCGCCCAATCCTTGCGGAAGAAAGAGAACCCACCATCTCAAGATGATCTTCGCTCTCGCAGTCCTTGTTGGCCTCGCCACGCTCCTGAGCAGTGCTGTTGCTGGTAGGGTTCAACACAAGGAGCTATGCCCCAAGTCCACCGCTCCCATCAACATTGCCCTCCCCGCAAGTTCCGCTTCTGGTGTCAACACCACTGCTCCGACCTCGACGACTCTACGGACCATCTATACGTCTCCTCCCAACGTCACTGTCACGCCTCCTGACATGTACCTCTACGACCTGACTGCCTATGTCAACAAGACTACGAAGCAAGCCCAGTGAGTCCCAACCTCTTGGTAACGCCTCCCTGTATCGACGAAAGCGGTTTGCTGATCGCGATTACAAAACAACTCAGCTATAGCTTCGGGTGGGCGATTGAACCTGACTTCAACGCCATGCGATGCAACGCCTCGGTCGAGGCCTCCGATGGCAAGCTGGACGATGTTGCGGCGGCTCAATGCTGGCAGGACAAGTCTTGGTAGGCGTCCAGTCGCGAGAAGACTTTCCGCGCCCGCTGCCTCCACATTGCAGCTCGACCTCACGAGCAAGAGCTGACTTGACCGGTCTCGCAGGCTGAAGGTGCACAACTACACATTTCCCGCCCACTTCAGCTTCGCCTGGAAGCACGCCTACAATGGCTCCGTGCTGGTGCTCCGTTCCACCAACCCTGCCAGTGCCCACCACTGTCCGTGTTTTCCTCACGATGCGTGTTGGGCACAGGGCCTCTACTGGGTCAGTCCAAAGGACGTCAAGTGGATCGGCGGCGTGCAGCAATACGTTGGCGAAAGTGATCCTTATTTCCTGGGAACTTACTGCGAGTCTGGAATGAAGGAGTGCGCTTGGTCTGAATACCTCTACAAGCCGTCCTAACAGGCAGTTTTGAACGGTCTGGATCACGAATGGTCGGATCTGAGGCGGCTCGGGACAAATCTCCGTGTCCCTCTTCTCTCTGAACCTGGGCGCTCAATTGGTCTTTCGTTACCCGAATTGCAATGGAACCGAGGCTAAGGATTATCTGCGCCAAGAGGTGCATTCCATCATTATCGAATCTCCATCCGTGGCAGGCTAATTATACATACGGCAACACCGGAACAGTTAGCTGGGGAATCTTCTGGTTGGTCCATCTTCTTGATGCAAAGACAAAGAGACGAGGCATTTTTGCTAAGGGGTCTCTACCATCCCTCATCATCCCGGCTTAGACTTGGGCAGCGTTGGAGGGAGGAAACTCCCTCCCAGACACTCAAAGCCCTGCCGACGAGCAAGGAGGGAGGATGGCATAGGATTAACAGCACCTGTCTCGACCCGCTCTAGCGCGGCTGCAGCTACGCCGAGGTGAACACATACTATATCAATCAGGCAAGAAGTTGGATGATTGCTACATTGAAGCTATCGATAGAGGCCAGAAGCTGACAGCCTGAATGCTGTGCTCGCTTATGCATGTGGCTTGCTCACGCAGTAGTCACTCTGCAGACCGTCGTCGTGCATACCATATTTGGATTTCCTTCCCCTCTTTTCATCAAGCACGATCGCTAATTCTCTAAGATTGTCGCCTGTGTAGATTTACCCTTTCCGTCCCTCCTCTGATGATGATCCTTCAAGGTCTCATGAAACCGTGGCGGTGCGCCCCAATAACACAATGAAGTCATCTACAGTCTTTTGCGCAGCATCATTATGCCTAGAGTATTGTGTGGCCAATGGAAGTGCAGCCCGGAGCTCAAGCACCGCTTGTCAAACGGTTCTATCTCTAAAGTACTCTCCTCCTACTGTCAGTAGCGAGTGGACGGCACAACTTATTGCATCTGGCCTCTCGAAGCCTAGGAGCATACTCTTTGATGGATCGGGGGCGCTGCTGGTCCTGGAGAGTGGTGTGGGGATTAAGCGCATGACCTTCACAGACCATCGTGGATCGTGTCTAGCAGCCGAGACCGACAGTGTCATCGTGAACGATTCCAGCGTATGTTCTCGATGTTGGCACCAGCTCCACGAAGCGAGATGCTAATCAGCCATGCTGCAGCTGAACCATGGACTCGCTCTGTCCAATGACGGACTGACCATCTATGCTTCAAATGCATCATCAGTCCTCGCGTGGCCGTATGATCTAAACAGTGGATCTGTGACGAAGAACTCGACCACTGTTGTTTCGGGCATGACGAGCCACGATCAGGTGACGCGTACCCTGCTCGTGTCTCAGGTCGAGCCAGGTATGCTCATCATCTCCAGAGGGAGCGACGAGAGCTATGAAGCCGCCTCCGTATCGAGTGGCCTAGGCCAGATCAGAGCCTTCAACCTATCAGAACTATCGACATCTGCAGACACACTGGACTTCGACTCGACGGGCCGACTACTAGGGTGGGGTCTGTTCAACGCGGTTGGCATGGGAGAGCATCCATTGACGGGCGGGATCTTTGCCATGGACAACGGGGTCGACGATATCATCAGGGACAGCATTGATATTCATCAAAGCAATCCGGGGGATGAGATGAATTTCCATGGGTTTCTCAATGGCACGACCTCGATCTCCGGGGCTCACGAACAAGGGGCCAATTATGGCTACCCAGAATGCTCGGCGGCTTGGAACACCACCATCCCAGATTCTACGGTTGATTTCAAAGTTGGTGAGCAGTTCAGTGTGGACAACAGTACTGTAAACGACACTGTGTGCCAGAATGAATTTGTGGCGCCTCGACTGACCTTCAGTAAGTATTATACTGCTGAAAAGAAAACCAAAAAAAACCTGTCTGCTTGGGCACAATCATGGGAGGATTATGGTGCTAACAACTTGTTTTATCGCAGAACCCCATCAAACTCCCTTAGACATCCTCTTCTCAGCAGATGGAACCAGCGCGTACATCTCCTTCCACGGCTCTACTGACGAGACGAACCCAGTAGGGTATTTTGTAGGCCGAGTCGCCTTCGACCCTGCCACAGGACAGCCTACTGAGAGCTCGGACAGCACTACTGCCCTTTCTGAAATCATCCGGAACTCGAACGACACGGACTGTCCCTTATCTTGCATGAGGCCAGTTGGGCTAGCAATGGATCATGAAGGTCGATTGTTCTTCTCCTCAGACGCAACTGGCGAGATATATGTTCTCGTCAAATCTGGCTCCACAGGTGGGCGCGGCCTCACGACTCACGACAGGACCATAGCAGTTGCTGTACCCGTTATAGTTGGTTCGATCCTTCTGGGCCTCTGCGGAATCGCAATCTGGCGGTGGAAGAGGTATGGCCGGATCTTTGGCAGAGCGATCGGGACTGGCGGGTACCCAGACAAGGCGGACAGAGTGCAGCGTCATCCAGCCGATAGCAAGCATGACGAGATCCCATTGACTGATCGACAAAGCTGGGGAAACAAAGAAGAGCAGCAGAGGAACGTTTTTCGCGATGAGGTACAACGGCAGGAGCAGCAGCGCGCCTACAGCTGAGTCTCTCATGAAGAGATGGCAGCCAATATCCAGGACAGTCAAGGATTTTGCTAATGCGTGGTGACCACTTGACTGTGCTTGGGCGCAAATTTCTAGACATTCAGATTTGAGGGTCCACCTTGACCGTCTAGGAATGAGGAGCACAATATGAAGAACACCAATTATCTTCAGATGCAAGCTGAGATTGGGGGTGAGGCTGAGGCAGGTTGGGGTGTATACGAACCACGAGGAGGGTCTTCAGGAGAAAATAGGAAGTCATTCCCTGGATATGTTGATCCTCTTTTCCCATTATCCCTACCATCTTTTGGTATCAATTCTACGAAAGTAGACAAACAGATCTCTTGACAAGATGGTAGCCGAGGACTGAATCAAAGCACTGATGGCTTGTGATCCGTAAATGCTCCGGGATAATGGAAACGCCGATGCAGCATTGAATGACAATTCCTAATGATTTCAGGGATTCCAAGAATACTAATGTCTGAACATGACCATCCCACCCTCGGATTTGTAGGGCCCGAGGGTTTTCAGATGAGCCTCGGCAATTCGTACCGTGGAGGTGTAGTTGTGGCCGAATAGCCCGTGCTCCAACCTCCTGCTTCGCAGATTAGAAAAGCTTCCGGTCTTATATTGTAATTACTGGTGAGAGCCATGTAGGGTTCTCCAGTCGTCCTATTTTGCTCTGTCAGTTTGTAGAAGTACCCATTGCTCGTTCGAGCGTTGTTCTGAGGACGTGAGTTTCCAAGTAACTGCTTCCGCGAGTTGTTGGATGTATACGTCCAGTATTCGACCGCTGTTGCTGTCCATAGGCACACGTAAGCTAGAAGACCATAATAAGGAGGCCTGGCTCTCGAATAAGGTTCCTCCTAGAATAGACCACAAGGGGTTTTGAAGATAATGGATAATCGTAGAGCTAGAATGAGTGCCGCAGAGGTGGCCTCCCGACTCAATCTGAACGCCCTCCTGGCACATCCTCGAAGCCGCCATAGAAGAAATCTCTACTAAACCGGTGAGCTCCAATACTTCGGCTTTTCGCTACAATAACGTCTGTTCTCAAGGTATTGTCCCACATGTTCCTGACGGAACCCAGTCTTGCCCCTACAGAACTTTCGTTTTCGATAATAATCATCATGAGTCCCTACTTATATAAAGAATATGCAGTCACCTGCAGAGTTTCGATTGTGTTAAATGGTCAAGGGCCCCGGGTAATTACCTACCTCCTAGATGCGCTAGGGACGGATGGTTTGATTGGTTTCTCTGTGATTCGCCATGGTTCTCCATGAAGACATTCAGATTCGGAGAATGCTGTCTCCGTAACCCTATCATGAATGAGGAATCTTGTGCCATACATTGGTTAAGAGCTATGTGCCTTGTGATACAATGCAGTTGCCCCTCCAGCTGTTGCATTGCGTGCGGACTTAGAGGCTTGGTTCCAATAGGTCTGGAGATAAGCAATATGCCCCCTTGCTATCCACGCCCGTGACGGGCACCCGCAGGTGAACCCTGATACTATTACTGGCATCGACGATGACCTCGGGGGTTCATCAGTTGAAGTGTTTCGAGGAATTGATACGGGGCGTGTCACTCAGGGCCGCATGCCTGTATACTGTACGTAGTAATATATAGGAACGTCAAGTGGACTAGGAATGCACAGGTCTGTAGGGTCCAGTTATTATTAACTTCTCGATAAGGCGGCTGCTTCTGCTGCGCCGCATGCAACATGACAACATGTCGGGCATAGCACGATCCGCCCTCCGAGCAACCAAGCACGCAGTTTCACTATGCTCGCGCCTTGGTGACGGGTTGTCGGTACTGCCACTGTCCGTCGCTGGCCCGCGACTCTCTCTTGACCGCCTGCCTTGCTCGTCCAGCCCCTTGCAGTTGTTGGAGATCTCTTGCAGACATGCCCTCACGCTTGGATGGTGAGGAAACGAGTCACCTTCCGCTTCCAGCCATGCAGCCCTATGTACAGACACAGATGGGTTGTTACCTGCCAAGTGGGACAATGGTTCGACCATGCCGTGAACAGTCATTTAAAAGGCCATGTTGTCCGCTGCATCGTGCTTGTGCTTCCAGCACGTTCTCTTGTTCGTTCCAGAAACACAGCGTGTTCAATACTCCTGCGTGGCGAGTAGGATAACACCCTCATCGAGTGCAATTCTGCCAACTGAGCAGCACCGGAGCCCGGGGACTTTTCGACCTTGGCCGACGCCTGGACCGGCACCCAAGGCCATAATGCCGGGGTGGAACACAGCCCGAAGACGATGGGTTATGGCCCAAAGGAAGCCCCGTGAGTGGGTCATTGCGGTATAGCCTCCTTAAGACGGACCAAATAAGGCCGGCATGATAGGTACGCCAGCGTCCAAGTCACCGGACAGGATGTATGCGCAATAGGGAAAAGAATGACGAGCCAGCCCGGTGTGTGAGGACTGCAAAGCCCCGCAGGCTTCCTGCGAGCTGATTACATCTTAGCACCCCCTACTTAAACATCGCTGACACCAATACCCTTTGACCCTCCTGGTTGTCCCCAGAACCCACAAGGAATCACCCACGAAGTTCTCCCTTCATCAATCAGGCCCCCCCTGCTCTCAAGTTCTGCGATTGTTGCACGATACGAAGCTTGCTCGCAACCGATCAGCCGTCTAATCGTATCGCTTCGGTTCTGGTCGACACAGCGACCATGGGTGAGCACAATCAGGGACCCGTGGGCCTGGGTGCGCGCTTGAAACAGCTAGAACAGTTTTCACATGACGATCCGGCTGGCAGATATATCGAGGCGTCTGATCACGAGGGGCTGTTCAAGCCTCACGGCTTCGAGGAGCATATTGTCGACCTCGGAGAGGTCCGCATGAACTACGCTGTGGCCGGCCTGGACGACGGTCCGGCCTTGCTCCTAATTCCAGGACAGACAGAGTCGTGGTGGGGCTACGAGAACGCCATGCGCCTCCTCGCCGAGTCGTACCAGGTATTCGCCGTCGATCTTCGAGGACAAGGTCGGTCGACCTGGACACCGGGCCGCTACAGCCTGGACAATTTTGGGAACGACCTGGTACGCTTCATTGATATCGTCATCAAGCGGCCCGTCATCGTCAGTGGCCTGTCGTCAGGAGGCGTCATGAGCGCCTGGATGTCTGCGTTTGCCAAGCCGGGCCAGGTCATCGCAGCCGTGTATGAGGATCCGCCGCTGTTCGCCTCGGAACTCACCCCAGCAATCGGGCAGTCGGTGAGGCAGACTATTGCGGGACCGATGTTCAGGATCTGGAGCAAGTGGCTGGGCCCGCAGTGGTCGATAGGCAACGAGGACGGGATGGTCCAGGCGATGGCACACGAGCTGCCCTCGTGGATCGCCAACGCGCTGACCAGCATCATGGCCGACACAAAGACGACGCCCTTCATGGGACCCGTGCCGGAGCTGAAGGAGTACGATCCCGAGTGGGGTGACACGTTCTGGAACGGTCGAGTGGCCTTGACATGCTACCACGAGAGCATGCTCAAGCACGTCAAGGTGCCGGTCCTGTTTACGCACCACTTCCGCCGCGTCGACCCCGCCTCCGGAAACCTAGTTGGCGCACTATCGGACACTCAAGTACAGCACGTGCAGAAGCTCGTTGAGGGTACGGGCAACTCGTTCACCTACCAGTCGTTCCCCAAGATGCCTCACTCGATGCACGAGTTCGACCCGGTCTGCTATGTCACAACGGTGACAGACTGGCTGGTTGAGAAGGGCCTCGGCAAGGCGCTGAAACCAACGAGGGACCAGCTGCCCAAGAAGGAGGAGGGTGAGGAGGAGAAATATGAGCCAGCCAGTCTGGACTCGGCGGCGCCGCCGACGGTCAAGGTGGATGGGGTTTGGAACCTGTCAGTCCAGACTCCTATTGGGAAGCAGTCGGTCGCACTGACACTCGAGTCAGATGGCAACAAGCTGTCAGGAGCATTGGACGGTGGGGAGGGAAGAAACGAGATAACAGAAGGTACCATAGATGGCTCATCCGTCTTCTTCCGTGCCGTTCTCAAGAAGCCGGTCAAGGTCAAGGTCAGCTACAAGGCAAAGGTCGAGGGGGATTCAATGACTGGGACAGCTAAGACGCCGCTGCTCCCAACCATCAACTTCAGCGGCACACGGGCTACATCCTAGTGGGCGGATTTTGGATTTCTTTAATACCTTCTCTTATTGCAGGCTTTTAGAATTGTTACCCAATCTGGACGTCTTGTCGTGCCGGCCGTTGCTGCTGAAGCCCCTTCTCCACCCGCATATAACTATCGTGCACAGCCGCAGAACACACAAGTCTGCACAGTGACCGGCTCCCTCGAGGGTCAGAGATCGGGAGTTAACATATGGGATCAACGACACAGTCTCTGGGAGTGCCAATAACACCAACATACCCACAGTTGACGTGCGCTAGCCGCCCAGTTGATGACGTCTTGCATGCGATGACTTCTCGACCGCTGGTGGCAATTCCGACCCCCATCGGCGAACGGAGCGGTTTATAAAACGTGGGCCCGCGCCATCCGGTGTGTATATTGGCGTCGAGACTATACATCTGACGGAGGCGTCGTCTTATCCGGGCAGAGGTGCGGCCCGATTTAGTACCCAGGGCAACCAGCAGCCTCGAACTAGGTCACGAGACTCGAGCTTTCAATGCGAAACGGACGTCGTGCTCACAACACGCCTACCATGATGAGGTCGATCCAGACCTGAGGAAGTCTTCCCGCCGCACTGCAAAACTTTTGGAATACAGCCAACAGCGCACTCCGAGGACGCGAAGGGATGGCCCAGCAAAGCCATGGCCGAATGGCAACGGAGAGAGCCAGTGTCGCTCTACCTTCGTAATCGTCGTTCAATTTGCTTTTTTTCAGCAGGACCCCAGGGATATCGCCATTCTTCCGTTCCGGCGGGAGCCTCAGCACTGGAGGGATTCGTCCGCGGTGGCAGCGGGGTCGTCGGAGTGCATTGTGCGTCGACGGGCCTGCCTTCCTACAAGTCCTACGGCAGCCTGGTTGGCACCGTCTTCACGGGTCACCCTGAGCCACAGACGGGGACGGTGGTGGTTGAGGACCCTGATCAAACAATCCTCTCTGGGACCATCGCGACTGGTACAAAGGGTAAAGAAGACCGTCTCGATCGACCGAGATCTCAGTTCCGGTGATGATGGCGGCGACTTTGGGTAGTTCGACGAGTGGTACAAATTTCAAACCAATCCGAGACCAGACGGGGCCACATCCTGATGACGGTCAGGGAGACGACCTACCACGGGGGCACCATGAGTGAAGACCACCCCATCGCTTGGTGTCAAGGCCAAGACTCGCGATCATTCTACACTGCTCTGGGGCATTTTGAAGACGCCTACAGAGATCCGTGGTTAATGAGAATGATCTGGAATGGCATCATGTGGGCCGCCAAGGTTCCGACCTGAAAGGAATCTTAGCTATAGGCACGTTGAAGAGTGCAACGCAGAGCAGCCACTGCCCTTCAGCGTTAGATCATCTTAGACACATAAAGATATATCATATAAACCCTGGCGCCTGACCACGCAGTGTCTCCTTCATCAGATGCTCGTGGCCCCTGCTGTCAGTGTTCTTCATGAGTATATTCACATCCAACCTCCAAGGCTCGTCCTCTGTGCAGGGGACTCAAGCCACTCTTGAAGCACATAATTCCCATCTCAGAAATTGAACTATGCGACAGTCCATGTAATTCACGGCTCGAACGCTCCTGGACGGGCCGCGGCGTCGTACGTAAGTGATAGGCATAGAACTGGCCAATATCACCTAGAATCCGAGGTCCCCTGGCAGTCCGGGACTGCTACCATTCGCACGTGTCTCCCATGAAGGACTAGCATTCCATCTTGTTCGGAGGCTCTACTGTGCCTCATCAAAACCTCCGTACTCAGCCGCTCAAATTTGGTTTCCCGAAGGACTGGACATCTGAACGGTTATTACCCCAAATCGCGCTGTGAACCCTGCATCGCTGGAACTGCCCAAAGAGGTGAAGTGTTGCGCCGGAAGAATCTCAGATACAGTTGTGGACTAATTATTCCTGATATGATAGCATTTGGATTGTCTCCTGTGGGCGACAGCATGGACTCGACTTGGATAATTTTTCCTAGGATACCTTACCCGCATGCCCGCCTTACTTATGCCGTGCTCCACTTATAGGGGTCTCGTATCGATTACCTATTTCTGAGATTTTCAGACTGCCGCTGACTTTAATGGTTCTAATTGTTTATGAGCCGAGCAGCAGATGGGCAGCTAGCTACTGCGGCTTCTTGGAGGCTCTATCTTGCGCCAGCTCCTCGTTTGGCGGAGCCCCCATGGTGAGCTCTTGGACGCTTCGTCAACCTACTGCCCTTCACCGGCCTTGTCTAGACTAGGACCCTTGTTGTCTTTTGCGACATACTGAGGGCCTGTCTTAGACCCTGATCCGAACATGACAAGGGGGAGTGTCTGGTGTTGCGTGGACTGAACGCCTTCGATTCAGCGCATACACAGTAGAGACTAGCATGCGGGTGTCTCCCATGGCATGAGTACACTCTGGTACCGAAATTGGATGGGAGGGTGGCAGCACCGGATAGAGTGTAGTGAGGTGACTGTCATGTCTGTGCGCGTGGCAGAACCTGGGCAGACGCGCCGTGCGGCCAGCCCGATGTCACTCACCACACGTCGACTTATGTCACTCCCCATACTATATACGTCGACCTCACCCCTGGGTGGCCGCATCGAGCATTCCGGCATCCCGGACGAATTCAGTGTGGTTTTGGGATACTGCAGTGTGTACTATTGTAATACGTAGGGACAGACGTGTGGTCCCAAGGTACAGTAAAACGAAGCTAGTCAAGACTCAAGAGTATCCTCCTCCCCAGACTCTTGGCACCCATCGCTCTCAGAAGCCCTTTCTCTGATCAATAAGGGGGCAGTCTCGACAGAAGAAGTATCCTCCCACCAGCTCCCTGCTGTAGGTATGTTCTTGTATCACAGATGGGACATCTTCCCGAGTCCAGGGGAGGACAAGGGGAATCTTGAAGCCAACAACGCGATGTGGACACCTTGGCGTGGACATCATCATCTTACCCAGCATAGAATCGGGATCACGTTGATGGGTCGGCTCCGGAGTGATGCAGGATGCTTCATCACCCAAAAGTTTAGTGCATTTAGGGTTCTGGGGCAGACGAGCCTGAGCTGAAATACAATCCCTGTTTCGTCGATCGCTTCATTTCTGCCCTTCTCTAGGGGGCCCACTCGCTGCAGACATGTAATTCATAACGAATGCGGTGTGATTCCAACAATGTATGTACATGATGCTCATTGCCCGCTTGGCGTCACTCCGCGATTATTCTCATTCTCCAGGTCGCAAGCATGAACCTGGGCCGTACTTGCATACTTAGCCAACGGAGACAACTGTCCGGCATACGTCTTCTCCCATACCATTTCTACAGCACACCTCGAGGTCTTTCCCAAGATCACAACCAGCAACTTTGCTGTGGTATAAGCAGCTCTAGTCCATTGCTTTCCACACGTTAGCACGCCGCAAGACTCGGAATACCAAATACCAGGTTGTCCTCGCGATAGTACCTTTCAGGGGAAGAGCAGGGCAAATCTGTCTTGCGGGCCAGCTCACCTTTGACGGCAAGGGGCAGAGGGCGAAAGCCCATTTCTTGTTGTGAAGATGGCCACGACGGCCGAAATCGATCATTCCAGAGACGGCGAATCTCAGACGGGTTCCATCGTCTCGCTTGTCACCATCGCCTGCGTCCTTTCTACAGTAGCAGTCACCCTGCGCGTCTTCACTCGCGCCCGCATTCTTCACACGTCTGGCGCCGACGACGCTGTCATGGTATTTGCGCAGGTTCTCACCCTCGCTTCTGCCGCGGCCATCCTTTCTGGTGAGTGATTCTCCCAGGAAGTCTAGCAGACCCCCTCTGGGCATCAGAGATGTTCATGCTGACCCGAGCTTCAATGTGTCAGAAAGTGCTTACGGGATGGGCCGCCGCTTCTGGGTCATGCCCCCTCAGGACTACGTGCCTTGCATGTCAGCCATAGCCGTCTCGTCGAACCCGTCTCTACTGGCAACTCGGGACACTCTTCTAGGGCCAAGAAACTCGTGCAATCTGGTTTACTTGCTTTCAGATCGACTTCCGACGAGTCTAATGTGGATTGGAGCGCCCTGGAAGAGAGAATGCTGACAAGAAGGGATGAACTAGGAAATCCTTTTACTCTTCGGTAGTTCTATACAACGTTGCAATCTGCATCGTCAAGATATCCATCCTGCTTTCAGTTTCGCCGCATCTTCACCTACTCCACCATGCAGAAGCTGACACTTGCTGGCCTTATTTTTGAGGGGCTCTGGGCAACGACCTTGTCTATCCTCCTACCTCTTTCCTGCGTTCCTGTCGAGGCCTTCTGGGACACCGGCGTCCCGGGTAGGTGTGTCGACCAGCTGACCCTCTGGTACTTTATGGCCGCGATCAATCTGCTCACCGACTTGCTCGTCTTCACCATGCCTCTACCCGTGATCAGGAGCCTCTGTCTGCCGAAAAGGCAAAAGACTATGTTGATGGGCATCTTCTGGCTCGGGTTCTTGTGGGTTCCTCTATCACAGCGTCTGAGCTACGCCCCTCCCCCTCCCCTTCTTTCTGAGCACTTTGCATACCTTTCTCTATGGACACGAAACTTACCCACGCCGGGCAGCACCTGCATTATTTCAATTTATCGCATCACGACCCTAAAGGCGGCCGCAGACTCCTCGGATCCGACCTGGGACAACACTGACGCGGCCGTGTGGTCGCTTCTCGAGCTCTGCATCGGTGTGCTAGCTGCCTGCCTCCCGACGCTGAAGCCCCTCATCGCGCTTATCCTCCCGCGCCTGTTTAAGTCGACGGCCAGCGGTCGCGGGATCCAGTCTCGGGGATACGGCACGACTCGCAAAGGTACCCAAAGGCTCGGGTCCAGGACCGGGACGACTTCTTCTACCAAGGCCATTACGCACAGTGGCGTGTATAACCACGATGACTACATAGATATGGATGGCCGAAAGATGGGCGGCAGCCCTACGTCTATGAGGGGAGACATCGAGATGCCCACCTACCATGTCTACGTAACAGGGGGCCGTGATCAACGAGATTCGAGCCTTGCTGGCCTTCGACAGCCACCGGGGAGTGAGCTTGGGATACAGACGACCACGGTTGTCACACAGAGGGTAGATTCTCTGTAGACCTCTTCCGTGCCGAGTATATGAAGGATCACCCCCCCCCCCCTCCTCCCTGTGGTGTAGACTCAACGAGTACGAGCTGCCCAATAAATGGCCTAGGTTCTTGTATCGTAGACCGTCCGCGTCTACTATGTATGCACCTAGGTGCGTCTTCATGCACCCTGAACTGGTAATCGAGTATCGGGAAGATACCGGGTTCATCACAGGTCCTCAACTCCACAGGCTGGGTTCATACGTCGATATATCGATACTATAAAGGCTTCCGTCGGATGCATACTTCGCCCATCGACATAGCTGCCCAGACATCCCTCGCCTTTAAGGTCCAGGGCTGGATGGAGGGATGCCTTCTTCCTTCAGGTACCTAGGTATGCTTGAATTGTTATCTGTCATGTCTTGATCTATTTTCATGCTTGTCCAGAGGGCTCGTCAACGGTCATAGACAAAGGAGGATGTTCTGTGCGAAGGCGGAAGTCTTTAGCCCTGCCACGTCTCTGAAACCCACACTGCGTACACAACCGCACTCATCATTAGTGATGTTTATGGTTATCAGGACTGTGGGACGCAGGAGGCTGTATGGAGTCTTTACGACGGGGCCATTCGTATCCATGGCTCAGTTGAGCATATTTAATTAGTTCAGGCACATAATATATGTATTCACAAGATCCACAGATCTCGGTATCGGTGGCGCGTCTGACGACAAGTGGTAATCCTGCTACGGAACTGGGGCAGGGTCCAGGTAACGGAGGGAGTGCCAGGGCAGGGGCGGTGCGGTATCAATTCGCCTGCACATCGCGAAGCAGATGAACGAGAGGAGTCGGGCGACCACCATGCTGGATTGGTTGGCACCGGCTGATACCTAGGCACGAGGATTGTTGCCTTTTGGCGGTGGAATGGACGGCCCAGCACCTCGGGCTCTGGAGACACCGTCTGTAGTGCGTTGCCACATCAAGGTAAATTGTCATCACATTTTGCAGAGGCACGAGACATCGTAATCGGAATTTGTGGTGAGTTGCATCTAGGTGTTGATAAGCCGACCGGTTTGCCAAGCTTGTCGACATTGCGGCGAGACCGTACATTGAACTCGTAGAGCCAAGGCATGTCAGAGGTCTTCCCCCCCGCAGGAATCACCAGCATGCTGAGATGAGGAGGAGCATGTTCATATGGCTGCCACTCGCCTGTAAGCGCTCGAGGCGAGGAATCGAAGCGAAACCGGCCCGGCGTTGGACTCGATGGTAATCCCCCCCTCCCCTGTCTTAACGAAAAGTTCGTACACTGAAAAGATCAAACTGTGCCGCTGATGCTCAACTCGCGAATCTCCTGCAGGACCTGCTCGACGCGGGCGTCAAGGTGGCCTTGGGCGTACTGGTCTCTGGTCTCGGCGTCGAGGTACTGCTGGACCTGGGCCATACGGCTGTAGGCCTCGGCACAGAAACGCAGCTGGATCTTGACGAGGGCCTCGAAGGAGGGATCCAAATAGGGGACGCGCAGGTCGATCAGCTGGGGCAGCTCTGTGCATAGCTGCTCGTTGAGCTGCTCGTAGGCGGCCTTGGCCATATCCTGCTCCTTCTCCGCGCGGGGGAGCTTTGTGACGTCCTTGTCGGGCTTGTCGACCAGGCGCTTGACCTTGGCACGGAGGGCGTCGTAGTCGAGGAGCTTGTGGCTGCGTTTCTTGATGCCTGCGGGGAGTCACTGTCAGCCTGCAGTCCACGGCGATGGCCCCGCGAGGTGTCGGGATGGTGAGACAAACACTCGTTGACGTCGGGAAAGTAAGCGCAGAATCTGGAGATGGGCTCCAGCACAGTAGTCCTGTCCGGAGAAGAACGGTCAGCATCCTACCGGGCATGCTCCTCTTCCCTTCCCCTGATCTGTGGCAGTGCCGTGAGCCCCGTACCGATACGGCCCGTCGAGGGCTTTTATGGTCTCTGCATCCAAATCCTCGACGGCCTGTTTATAACTCCTGCTGACACCGTCCTTGGCCCCTGCGTCCCCGTAGAAAGCGTCGATGGTCTCGGCGATGCGCATTTGTGAGGCGGTCATTGCTGGATGGGGGTGGCGGGTTAGCGGCACGAGCGGGACATGCGCAGGATATGGGAACCCGGAGGGTGCGGGGCGCGAACCTCTGAGAGAGTCCAGGTAGCCCTTGGCCTCCTTCTGAAGCCTTAATGATGCTGTCTCCATGGTGTGAAAGCGGCTGTGATGTTGTCAGAGGGCGTCCTGCGCTCTGGAAGAGAGGGTCGGAACCAGGTATGGCCGTACCGTTCCTCGACCTCATAATCGCGGTCATTGGTCTTCTCGACATGGCCTATTCATCAAGATGGAACGGACGGTCAGTCAACGCCGCCGGGCGGAGGGTCCAGGGCCAAGAGGCGTCGGACGTACCAGTCTTCATCATCACCTGCGTCGTGGCGCGGTTGACATTCTTCTTGAACCCTGAAGCATCAACATGTCAGCACCATCCATCCTCATGCGTGATCGCTGGCCCAGGACAAGCATACCTGCCCAAGACATGCTGGGCGACCGTTGCTCGCTGGCGTGATCGGGCCGGTCGGAAGGAGCCGCGCCCGGGGGGGGGGGGGGGGGGGGGGGGGGGGTAGGTCAGGACGTGAAAGGAGGGCCCTGTTCTTGGTAGGTCGCCCAGCAGATGTTGGTGGTGAGTAGTGCTGATCCTGGAGGGGGGGGCGTGGGTTGGTCGCCGGAGTGTTGATGGTGATGATGATGTCTACGGTAGAGGGGGAAGGGTTGCAGGCAGGCAGTCATACTGCCACAGCCTGCTCTGCTGTGGCTGTGTTGGATTACGTCACCGCCGACAACGCCACACTAGCCACACACCTGTACAGTACCGCAGTGGGTACTTTTCTCTTCTTCGGTATGCTGACTAAACCTTTTCATCCCACTCACAACACTCTCTCACCCTTCAAACCCAATTAGCTATAACTCGCCGGATGACTCGAAAACCAGTGCACGAGGCTGAGGCTCAGGCTTACTTACCCACGGCAGCCTCTCGACCCGCCTCCTACCCAAGCCCACCTGTAATGGTCCCTGTCGGGACGGTGTGATTCATTCTGGAGAGCCAGTCTCACATGTTCGCCCGCTGCCCAGACCCTGGAACTAGCCTTGGGCAGGGTCCTCGCGAAGGAAAACTGAGGAGGAAAAGTAAACCCCCCCTAACAGGACCGACCAGCACGATCAGGTTGTGAAGAGAAACACGGCCGCCATGCTACCCGCTACGTTCAGACATTTAAGCCCGTCAGGGCGCTGCCTGGGCCTCCTCTCCCCTCCCGGCTCACTTATACTGTCGTCCACCACGCCAGTCCGACTACGCATCACAACACCAGCCCTCTCACAAATAGCAGAGTTGCAACACTCTGCAGATCAGGTCATGGATCCGACCACAACCACAAATTCCCCGCCTCCCGCCGATGGTCCTTTTGACCCTCACTTCCTCGTCGTCAGCCTGGGCAACCCACCCCCCTACACCGACAGCCTTCATTCCGCCGGCCACATCGCCCTGCAATCGCTCCAGAACATTCTTCAGCGCGATACAGACCAGCCCCCTTTCCTTTCCGACCGTCTGGGGAAGAAGGCCACAAAGATCTCGAGGGGGTCGAGATACACCCTCCTCCAGTGTCCCACCCTCATGAACGTCTCGGGGCCCTGGCTGGCAAGGGCGTGGAGGGAAACCCTCCAGCAGCACAAGGAGCACTACCCTGACAAACCCCTCGGCCTGGTCGTGGTTCATGACGACCTCGAGGAGGACATGTGCGTCATCAAGGTCCGCAAGTGGGACAGGAGCCACCGCGGCCACAACGGCCTCAGGAGTATCATGTCGCTCATGGCATCCCCCAATCCCGATCACCACACCACCAGATGGGCAAAGATCTCCATCGGCATCGGTCGGCCCGAGGGGAGGGACCATGCTACCGTCTCCGACTACGTGCTCAGGCCGTTAAGCAGGTACCAGAGGGGCTCCCTCTTCGAGAAGTCCGGGCCCCCGGTCCTAGCAGCCCTGAAGGAGGTCGAGGCCGCATGGAGGTCAGAAAGAGGAGAAGGAAGCAACGATGGCGCCCATCAGCCTACAAGCCCGCCAGGGAAGAAAGCCAACGGTAAGGGCCGAAGAGGGGCAGCGTCGTGAGACAGAAGCTGACGTCGAGGGCCAACTTCATTCAGTCTCTGAAGAGGAAAAGTGGGGGCCTTGGGGCTTAAACCCTACATCAAAAGCATCTAGGGGCGTTTCGTGTTTATATCATCTCGGATACAGTATGCCATGATACCCAAGCCTAGAGTCTATAGACATGCAATTCACATTTCGCTCACGAGAGGTGGTCCGGAGCGAGCCATCCGCAGTATGTTCCCGGATCTCAGTCCAGTCCATGTGGTATAGATTGCGACCACCTCCTCCACGGTAGGCCTGATTCCCACCCTTATGGAATAACACTGTCACGGAATTTTGCAGGACATCCTCCTTCTTCTAGCCTCTTTCCCTCTTCCCCTTACCGTCCCTCTTACTGATGTTGCTGGTGGTCTTTTCCTTCTCCTGCCATTCCTTGAGAAGAAAAGTAATGTAATGAAAGTTAAGGTGGCGACATGATTAACAGCTGCACAATCAACATTATAAATTAGTCTTCATCGTTTTACAATTTTCGTAACGACCATCTCAGTTCTAAAGGAAGACTGCTCATTTATAAGTCCAGCATCAGACTCATAGTCACGTGGTTATCTCCAAAATCTCGGTCCTCATTCAACCAGATCCGTTGTGTTAGTAGCTCGCTATAGTTAATAATTATCCAGTAGATAATCCTAAGCTCTCATTGCCCCTTAACAGCCTGATCGCTCCATTTGGGCCCCAAGGGAGTATGCTGGACCGTAATTCATCTGGTCCGTGATACCGTGCCTCTGAGTTACCATAGTCAGGCTGCCTTAGTATCTTTATTGTGGCGCGGATAATCAAGTAGGCCACTCCAGCCAGAAGAGCCGTTGCAACAACAATACCTCCTACTACGCCGGCGCTTCTACCGGCTGTCCAGCTAGGTCCTATCACACTGTTGTGCTACTGGATCCACTAGCGCTTGTCGAGAGGGAGGCTGCCGGTGACGAAGACGGTGTTGTGTCCATAGAAGTGCAGAATTCTTGATGACTCGGCAGTGCAGAAGATGAGGGTAGTGGTCCGATGCCAGAGCTGGGCTGGGTAGTCGTGGGCAACTCTGGTAGGTACGGGTTTGACTCGACTGGGCTACCCCGGGAGGTCATCGAGAGGTTGGTCGTTGTCAACGTCGAGAGATCTGACGACTTTAGACTTGCTAATGAAGTCCTTGTAGAAGGAACCTCGGAAGTATGGCTCACTGGTGTTGTGACCGGATCCTCGGTGCTCGCCCGCGAAGAAGTCACTGCGGTGCCGCTTGAGGTTGAAATGATAGAGGAAATCGTGGAGATCGACGTGCTCGGCAGTATCATGGTGTCGGAGCTGAGAGAGACCGCGCCTCCAAGGGTATAATTGCTTCCAGGGTGCTTACCAGGCTGTAGCGTCGTTGAGATGACACTCGTTGGCACCATGTAATACGACGATGTTAAAGAGCTATATGTGTTGAGTTCGGTCGGTGCCGGAGTGCTCGGGCTCATGGCCGTGAATGTGACGACGTGAGTGCTTGTAGTTCTCACAAGCCCGCCCTCGAGGTCTGTTCCGTTGCCAAAAACATATAGGGAAAGGCAGTTGGCCCCTCTACAGATCTGCAAGTCATCACCTGCACAGGTCATATTGCAGTCTGCGGGAGGTATTCTCGACGAAGGGGGTGGCATGGCTATACCGCAAAGGCCTGAGAGTCTCTCGGTTAGACATCAAGGTGACGGGACTCTTGTGATTAGTACTCACATTGGGTAGCATTTGCTGTACCGAATATCCCAAAATCACCACATGCCTCTGCGCCAGCATCCAGCCTCGCGTTATTCAACGGATCGGTCTCGCGAGGAGTGGAACTGATCGCATCTTTGGTCCAACAATCCGCGAAGCGGAAATCGCCAACCGGAGTAGGCTGCGTCGGCAAGGCGGGTGACGATGCAATGGTGGCTGATACAGAGCTCGATGTCATTGCTTCCGGTCAGGCGTAACGGCTGCTCGTGCAGGAATAGATACTGAATGATGAAGCTGCTTCCGTGCCGACTTTTCTGGCTTCGAAGAAATGTCGAAATCCTCGTTGATATCCATCAGGGCTCCGTTCGACGGTTCGAGATCGGTTTACAATTTGGCGAGAAAAATGGCAATATTAGCGGAGGTCCAAAATTAGGAGTTCCGCAAAACTACCCTGCGTTGATGGCTTGCTCAGGTTCCAAGATTCAAACTTCTTACTCCCATGCGCAGACCGATTATGTCTGTATCACTGTAATTCGGATTCTCGAGAGAAACAAGAGGGCATCGACGACTCTCAATCAGATCACGTGCCATAATGTGGAATTAGATGTGTGCATGGGTCTATATATGATGCTTAACACCATCCCCAACGGAGCAAGTCGGGCGCTCGGGCAGAAAAGCGAGTGTCTTGCTAATTATCGAACGGTGTATCCTGGCCTTTAGAAACCAGCACAGTCCTCTATGTCTAGTGTCTCTTCAGAGTTCAGCCGTAAGCACTCCTCCTGTGGTCTTTGGTCCCTCGTATCCCTTCCTCGCGCTCACTAACCACCACAGCCCGACCAGAATGGTCAGGCCACCCCAGATCAGACACGAGTAGTTCATACTCGCGGCGTCTGTGGGCAGATAGTAGGGGAACGAGTAGATCACGAACCAGATTATCAGATATGCACACGACAGGCCGTTGACCACGAAGCCAGCCCATCCTCTCATCCTGAATGGCCCGTATGTGATGCCCTTGCGGCCCCGAAGGAGGTGCGGCAGGATGCAAGCAATGTAGGAGCTGCTGAAGAAGAGGATGGTGGAGCCGATGAATGCATTGAATGCCGTTGTACTGCCCACGTAGATACACCCCAGAACAGTGACCAGCACGGCCGTCGTTATGGTCGAGATCACGGGCATGTCGAGTCGGTGGTTCACCCTTCCAAGGAGGCCTGGGAAGGGCACGGCACCATCCCGGGCCAGAGCCCAGAGCGTTCGGCCGGTGGTGATGAACAGGCCAACGACACAGAGACCGATGTTGGCCATGATGAGCGCAAGCATGGCCGTGGCGCCGGCGGTGCCCGTCGCTTGCCTGTAGACCTCGGCGATGGGGTAGGTGGCCGCGGACACGGCGGACAGGTCGTTGATGGCGTACATGATCGCGACGAGGTAGCAGAAACCGGTGCTGAAGCCAATCCCCAACTGGAGAGCCATCCCGATGGGAACGTTCCGCTGCGGGTCTGGAATCTCCTCCGAGAGATGGGTGATGACATCGACAGAGCCTATGCTGTAGGCGCCGTTGAGCATGCCAGCAACGAAGACGAACCCGTCCGAGTAGCCCAGAGCCTGCGCCCACTGCGCCCAGACGAAGTCACTGGTGGCGTGAGGCGGCCGTCCGTTGTGGCCGGGCATCACGGCAACGGCGACAACGGTGATGAAGAAGCCGGCTAGGACGCTACGGAACCACAAAAAATCAGCATTTATCAACCCGAACGGAGTAGCTCTCGTCAGGATTGGACGTACAAGAAGATGCCGACCTTGTTCAGGTGAGGCATTGCTGAGTTCGCAAGACATACGGCCGCACAACCGAGCCAGACGCAGATGACGTAGACGACAAAGACATGCCAGGGCTGCGCTGTGAAGCCCGGATGGTTCAGAGCGTACATCTGTACGATTGTGTTTCCTCTGCACAAGGGAGATCCAGTCAGCCATGGCCAGAGGCAAGCGCAGTGCCGGCCCATTGAGTAACCCGACACACCACTTACAAGATTGCGGCCATACTCGCGGCCCCCATGCACCAGCCCAGGTAGTTCCACCACCCGGCGAAGAACCCCACCATGCGACCCCATCGCGGACCGGGCGTCACAGATGCCCAGTGGTACACGCCCGCTGAGCTCGGGATGGCGCTGACGAGTTCTGCCAGGCTAGCAGCGACGAGGAAGTAGAAGCAGGACACCACAAGGAACTCGTAGAGGACGCCCGGTGGACCGCCATTCGAGATGGCCACGAGGATTGTACCCCCGATGGCCGGCCATACATTTCCAACGGTCACGCCGACGCCTGCCAGGGAGACCAGGTTGTATCTTCGAGACAGCTCCTGGACATGCCCTGACGCGTTGACCGGGGCATGCGGCTTGGTGACCGTCCCGAGCTCAGCGTCGACGGAGACCAATTCCCCGGAGCTGGCCTTCTCCTTGGCCTTAGACGCAGTGTCGTGGTCCATGTCGAGAAGGGGGAAGCGAGGGAGGCGGGGCTTGAATCCTGATCAAGCAAGGCAACGCCAAAGAGGGAGCTCGGCTTGCAATTCCACATACGAAAGGAAATGAGATCCCTGGGAGCTATTCAGCAGACTCGTTCATGGAGGGTTGAGACCGTCCTCGCCATGAAGTCCCAACGGCTATATTATGTACGGGGCTGGTGGGCGGGCTGGACGGTTTCGATGTGTCATTTTGAAGACGATCGCGAACCTCGAAGTCACCCACGGCATGCAGATGCACCGGGAACTCAGTGCGCCTTACCTCAGACCATATGACAGGGCCTATAGGCCTTTCTGGGGAGCTTCGCCAAGTCCCCTCCCTTAGTCGCCCGTGCCCGCGAGTCGAGATGGAGTCCAGGAGAGGATCCCTTTTGCCCGTCGTGTTTCGATTGGCTGCTCGCGGCGGCTTGGGGGATTCTGATAGGCATATTAGCCAAGCTCCCGGACCAGCAATTGGCACACTAAAGGTTCAGATCCCCTGGACAAGGCGCTCTATTCCGAAAGAGCAGAGTCCACCCGAGGAGAGCTTCGATAGCAGTAGTGCGATGTTAATTACGGTATGTTTTGTGTCCACGGCAGCGACTGCTGTTCAGTGCGCTAGTGACAAGCCGCCGTTTCATGGCAGGCCTATTTTATCCCTCTAGAAGCCGTGTTGGCGATGCGAATCACACCTGCTCTAGTATTTAAACTAGCTAGCCCTCTGAGATGGTCCTCATAAATAGCCCTCTTATTCCAGGATCTCTACACCCAGGCGGTCGTCTTCCCGTCCATCCGAAGGGATGTCACTGATTTCAACTTTGAGGGGGGGGGGGGGCGGGGTGATGTCGACCTCTCTTTGAGATGCTTGGTTGGATGTGCCCTTCCATCCTATTCCAGCTGTGACCCATACATATGGAGGCTCTGGGATATGTTTTCGCTGGCTGTTCGGCCGTGGCAGTTACGACCTGCCTGGTCTGGGTAGACTCTATAACCTCTCTTCGCCACCCTATCTAGCAACGCCAAACATAGACAGGCCCAGAGACCTGGGCGACGGAGTCCCCCAGAAAGACTCCTGGCGGGAATATCCGTGTGCCTTACTTGCCAGACGAGAGGGAGACCACCGCCCACTTGCCATTCCATGCCCATTTCCTCGCACCCGAATCGCCACCGCCTCCTTCCGTCGCCCGCAGTGCTTCGTCCTGGCCGGGCTTCAGGCCCACCACCACGTCCGCCTTGCAGGTCCGGAGCGCCAGGACGTTCAGCCCGGATTCTGGGCCCAGAGGCCCGATGGCCTCGACGAAGGGGGTCGCGGCATCCCATTGCGCCTAGAAAAAGGTCAGCAGCCGCTATGTATCCCATTGTGACCTGTTCGCAACCCGGGGGGGGGGGGGCGTCACCATACATCGCCCGTCAGTTTCCTGTAGTTCAGGTCGCCCTTGAAGATGACCAGGTCACTCGTCCTGAGATCCTCGTAGAGATCCTTGTCCGCGTGTGGCAGCCTCCAGAAGCTGCCCGGGTGGGTCCAGAATCGGTTAGGCCGCAGGATGATCTGGCCTTCGGCGTAGATCTGGCTCCAGTTCTGGAAGAGGAATGCCAGGTCGTCAAGCTCCTTGTCAGAGAGGGGCTCAGGGGTCTTGTCCTGTAATTTCTCGTCCTCGGAAGGCGTCTCGTAGAAGTGCTTGGGGTTTGCCAGGGCATTGAGAAGCTCGGAGAAGTCGCTGGGCAGGACGTCGGAGACGAACCAGGGGATGGACTTGGGGTGGAGCACGACGAGGGTGGCGAGGCCCGAGGACAGCAGGTAGCCAGCGAGGATGAGGTCGACGAAGAGCTCGAAGCCCGCATTGTCGAGGACGATGTCGACCCTGCGCTCGGTCTTGCCCTGCGCCTTTGCTTTCCTCAGCACGTCATACGCGGCGGGCAGGTCGTTGATGAGGATGTTCTTCTCGGCGGCCTTCCTCGCCTCGGAGCCCTGCAGCTTCTGGATGTCCTCGTATGTCAGGTTGGTCAGCAGCGACAGATCGGTGGCATTCCCCCAGAGGCAGATCTCGCACATCTCCATGAACAGGATCTTCTCGGCCTCCTCATCCTCGGGCTTGCCGGCCCCCTCGTCGACCTGGCTCAACAGTGCCTTGTAGCGGGCGGCCAGCTCGACGACGGCAGGGCGTGAGGACCGGAAGGTGTTGATCTTCTGGCGGGCGAAGACGTCGTAGTTCTTCCAGTGTTTTGATAGGCTGAACGATGTACTCATGCGCCTAATCACCGTTCAGCAGCCGCCTCTGTCCCGGGAAGCCCGGTAGAAACCAGTAATGCAGCAGCAGCAGCAGCAGCAGCAGCAGCAGCAGCAGCAGCATGAGCAGCATGAGGAGGGGCCATACCGGAACAGATAGCATTCTGAGTATAACCAGCTGACATTGAGCCATGATGGATTGCCCCGCTGCTCCAATTCCTTGTTGTATATGGCAACATCGGGCACGCCGTCGTCTCGAATAGGGCTAGCAGAGAGGAGCAAGCTGTCAGTGGCGGCTGCGGGAGGGGGATATTTCGGCGGCGTGGTGGAACGTACGCAAGGGGTCGGTCATGTTGGACCTCGTACTTGAGGCGAGCCAGCTCCTCAACGATCTTCTTCCCCTCTTCGGCCCTCTCAGGATCAGTGCACTGGGAGGTGGAGCGGTAGGCATCGTCAATGGCTTGTGTCTTTTGTGGCGGCACAACAGGTCAGCCAGATCGGATCGGATCAGGTAGCCAGCAGACAGGATAGTCCAGGTGGATCGGAAAGCAACAGACTATTATGATGGGCCATCTCTCGCGGGCAGTCGTCCATCCGAAGGAGGTCTTGTCTGCGGTCGAGTAGGCCGCTATCGCACCGACATTAAGGGTCAACCTGGGCCCTGCACCAGCATGGGGGGAAGAGAGCCAGAGGGGATGGCGACCTGAGGGGGGAACAACGTACGTGTCTTAGTGTCGTACTCCATCCTGCAAGGGCCTGGAGCTGGGGGGCGCTGTCGATGAGGAAGAAGGACGGGCAAGGCTGGTGGGCGAGTCGGACGCCCGCAACATTTATGGAGGGGCATACACGAAGCTATCTACCCACCCACGTCAGGGTTGCTTATCACCGATAAGGGTCGCACATATATAAAAAGATGCCGCGGGAGTCGAGACTTGAGACGAAACTCTTGGACGTTCTGGCTGGAGACGGCCCTTCAGGGGTCATCATGCACCTTGCCATGTTTCCTGCTGTAGCTATTCTAGGTGTGGATATGCAGTATGGACTATTACCACAGATCCGCCCGCCCTCAAAACCAGGGTGGATCTCTCTGTCGTCTCTGACCCCCCCTGATGGAACATCACCGTAACGTCAGGGTGCCATGTAGGTGAAGAAAACCACTCGTTTTTTCCTCAGTGGGAATGGAACCACTTCTGCGCCCTTTCTGAGATCCTCCGGAAACGCGACTCTGGCGGGCCGTCGTGCTGTGGCGGGTCTGAAGCACCTGAATCAGGTGGCCGGCCATCTCCACCACCAGCAGAAGTCGACGCCGTATGATGGTGTTGTTGTTGTTGATAATGATGATGATCGGGCATGCGGTCCCCAGCGTAGGCGTTGTTCCCGCCCACCGCCACGATGAATGTCTTGGGGTCCCCCGCGTTCACCTTGCCTGACTGATCAGGGTCTCCGTCTGCCGCAACATCATCATATGCGAACCCATACCCTGGACGAAGTGTTAGGAGCCCTGCTGTGGAGCCGAAGGGGAGGGGGCCAGGAGGAGGGGGGGAGCTGCTTGCCTTTGCCGTCCAGGTTAGCTTCGTGGACGATACGGCAGTAGTGGTTTGTGGGATCCCGCAGGTAAAAGGTCGAAGGGTCTGACGGGTGCTCATCCGTAACCACGAACGCCGACCTCTGAAACGCCGCGGCCAGCCTGGGGATCACACTGTTTCTGTACGCCGAAGGGCCCGTCGTGAAGGGCCCGCTGTTGCACCCCAGGACGTCTGCCGTGGTGGGCTTCTGGAACGTCTCCTCGCCAAACACGAGATCGCCCCTGTCGTTGATGCTCCCCACCACGATCCCGGCCGCCGCCTGCGTGTTGATGCGCATCTGGTGCCCGCCCCGCGCGGCCGAGTACCTCTCCCATACCTCGTCGATGTAGGGCTCAAAGTAGCCCCCGAAGCCCGCTCCCACGGCGTCCCCGTGCGTCGGGTTGAGCACCCGCAGCACCGGCTGACCCGGGCGCTGGACGATCAGCCTGTCCCATGGCCGGCCGTCCCTGGCGGTTTGGGCCCGCAGCCCGTCACAGATCCTGTCGATGCCGTCGTAGGCCATGCCCGACACGTGCTGCACCGCGCCCCCGGCCGTCTCGAGGGTCAGGGCGGTGGGCAGCCGCGACACAAAGTCCACGTAGCTGATATTGGCGTACAGCTGGTCGCTGTTCAGGGTGAACTCGGCAAAGCAGAAGTTGACATTTGCGTTGGGATCGCTCGGGTTCAGCACGCTCGGCTCGACGAGGGCCGGTCCGGGATTCAGCAAGAACTGCAGCTTGCCGTCGCAGGAGAACCAGATCCTGCCACCGGCCATCTGGGGGATGTGCACCGAGACGGTGTTGCCCGGGGGCCCGAGGGGGATGGCGCAGTCCTCGGCGAGGGGGGAGCCGATCTGGGACACCTGCTGCGGGTAGTACAAGTCCCTCCCGTTGGACCTGAGTAGGACCCGCTGGCCATTGCTGATCGCGATCCCGGTGATGTAGGCCCAGACCAGGGCCGAGTCGGTCTGATTCTGAAGCTGGATGTCAAGCGACTCCGGCATGCTGGACGGCAGGCCCTGACAGGCAAAACAGGCTGCCGGGTGGATGATCTGGAGGGTACCAGGCAAGATGGGTCAGGCAGGATGAGGTGAAGCGAGCGAGACGCTAGGAATCTGGACGTGATGATACTGACGAGGATATACGATGTAGGTAGGGCCTGGGTCAAAGTATAGGGGGAACATGTAATAATGATATCTGATGAGGCGTATGAAATATGTGTTCTTTCTGGTCTGCTCTTTGAGGGCTGCAAGCTGAACCTATGATATCCTGTAGCACGGTTCCAGTTCGCACTTGCTTCTTGCTGTAACAAACAATGGCAGGCCTGATCCGACCTTGGAAGAGAGAGAGAGAGGGATGTCGTCATTGCGATGGCAGGTTTCTGGGCTGAACAGGCACTTAACAAATCATATCATCTCCAGCAGATGTGTAGGTTCCTTACGGATGGTGAGACCTGGGCTATACCATATACAGGAGATGTCAAAAGATACCAACATTAAAGGTCCAGATTGAGGGCCTTGGGGGGGGGGGGAGGGGCAGAAAGGTTTTTTCTTTTCTTTTCTTTCCCTTTCTTCATGGGCGGGTTGGTAGTGTGGTCTGGAGGTGGACTGCTGTGGGCGTGTAAGCTACTTACTCAGTATCCCCTGTCCACTGCTTACACCCCTCCAGGCTCCAACCACCTCGACCTCGCCAACCTCACCTCTCAGAGAGCTGTCCTGCCACATGCAACCTGGTGACCGATCGCATATTGTCACGATCTGAACCTCGACTGTTCTCTTCCTCCATTCGAACCGTTGCCAACCGATCCCAGACCACAGACAGCTGCAGCTGCAATGGCCGTGTTCGAGTATGTCACGGGCGCCCTCGAGTCGGCGCGTCGCCAGGCAGACCGCGTCGTCACCCCAGATGCCCGCCAGAGAGCATACCACTCCCTCCAGTCCTTTGCCAGCCAACGTCCCCTCCTCTTTGTGAGTAGCCCGGATGATGCGCCCCTCTCTCCCCCCTGACTGTCCCAGGCTTTGACATCTAACTAACCCGCCTTCCCGTCCGTCCTCTATAGTCATTCATTGTCGCCCAGGCCTTCTTCGCCCTCCTGCCCCTCCTATTCTTCACCTCCTTCGTCCTGGGCACCCTGTCCGTCGCCTTCATCTTTGCCCTCCTCTTCTCCCTCTTCTGGATCGGTATCGCAGCCCTCCTCCTCGCCTCCACCCTCTGCCTCACCTTTGCCATCGCCCTCCTGGCCTGGGTCTGGCTCATCGGCGCCTACACAGCTGCCAGCTTTGTCTACGCCCTCGTCGCCGGCCGTTCAGGTCCCCCACGCGCAGACGACCTGATGTTGCGCGAGAAGTGGGCAAAGATCGTCAAGACAGAGCCAGAGACCGGCGGGGATGGTCCCGGTGCCGTGGACGCAGTCTCCTAGAGCACGACGGAGAACAAGGGCAGGGAAGGCAGCTCTTAGATGGGGCTCTAGATCGCCCCCTTGTCAGGGATGGAAACTTGGCATGATGGTCATGTTGTTGATGATGATACATACCCTATTCCGTTTCTTCGGGCATCTACCAGCACCGGATGGCCCAGCTGGGAGGAACGGAACGTCAGCTGGTGCCCGGTGTCTTTCTGGCCCCCTGTGGTATCTTGTTGCCCATACATTGATAGCGGCACCTCTGCACATCAGCGATGACAAACGCGGGGGATACGCGCAGAGATGGAAAAACAGCAGCAGCAGCAGCAGCAGCAGCAGCAGCAGCAGCAGCAGCAGCAGCAGCAGCAGCAGCAGCACAACGGCATAGCAAGACTCGGCGACGTAGTCGAAGGCGCCAAACAAAGAACACTTGCGAGCTACACATGCCCTGCATGACCCGCACCGTCATCGACAGACAGCATGGCCCCCACGGTACCGGGCAGAAACGGCGCCCGCGGTGCTAGACGAGATGGCCACATACGACCAAGGTGGTTTTTTTTCTTCGGTTGCTTATTTATTAGGAAAAACATTTTCTTTCTTTTTAGACTCAGTTTATTTACTATCTCAAGTGCGGATTTTGCCCCCACAGTCCTGCAGGCTATTAACAATCCAGACAATCCCGCAACCCGAGCAATGCAGAACGGCAAAGGACAAATACAGAACGCCATGCTCGTAGCAGGTCCATTCGGGTGATTCTGACGACGTCGGCAGCGGTGAGCTACCAGCTCAAGAGGTCAGTGGCGAGCCGGTGAGAACCTGGGCGGCATCAAGCTCGACTGGCGCCCGAACCGACAACACAACTCCCCGATGTTGAACAAAATAAAGAAAGGAGAATATCAATTCCGCATGAAGCCTCCGTCTATATCCTACGTCTCGAAAACACTTGCTTGACGACCCCCCTTCACAGCCAGGACGGCACACAGTGTTGGCCTCTTCCTAGACTGCCCGCGGGACGGTGTCGGATATCATGGCAATGCAACCCCCTGAGAAGGACAACAATCACCCAGCGTCCCTTGTATACCAAGACCCACAACCCCGCCTCCGAGACTGGCTCGCTCTCGAAACACCGCATAGGCTGAAAACCTCCTTACAGCGCAACCATGGCGGCACCGGCACCCATCGCCATCACCATGTACAGACCGATGGCCAGGTCGCCGATGGCGAAGAAGGACTTGTGCGCTGAGGGCATGGCTAGGGAGCTGGAGGAGCTCTTGCTGCTGCTGCTGCCGGTGCCGGTGGCGGTGGTGCCGGCGGTGGCGGTGGCCGCGTAGGCGTTGGCAGAGCTGGCGCTGGCCAGCTGGGCCTTGCAGCTGGATGCTGTCGAGGCGGCCTGGGTCGCGGCATCGCCGTTGAAGCTGCAGGCCGAGGAGTCAGAGTTCTGGCCCTGGTAGTACTGGTCAAGGATGTAGCCCAGCATCTGGGTGGAGTTGCACATGGAGTAGGCGCCGTAGACACCGCTGGTGGCGTTGGTTAGGACACCGGCGCAGTAGCTCTCATCCTCGCCGCAGATGTAGCCGTAGATGGAGCTGTAGGCGGTGCCGTTGATGCTCGACGAGGGGACGCAGCTCAGCGACTCGAACATGCAGTCGCAGAGGGTAGAGTCCGGGGTCGGGGGCAGGATGTTGGCGGCCTGCCAGTCGGAGTTGACGGCAGGGCAGGCGGCGGCCGAGTTGGTGGCGGTGTAAGCGGCCATCGAGGTCGAGGTCGGGGAGGCGGCGTTGACACGAGAGCTGAGCGAGGTGTAGTCCTTCAGGGTGGACACGCTCGTAGAGTCGATCTCGCTAACCAGGCCTGTGCAAATGGTGAAGCGAGATCAGCACCAGTGGAAAAATCGTACGGATAGGGAAAAAAAAGGTGTGGGGGGGGGGGAGGGGGGAGGATGTTTGGAGGGGACTCACCGTAGTCGTTGGTCTCCTGGAAGTACATGTAGACGATACCACCAGCGATGACGGAGCTCATCTCGCTCGAGTACAGGGCGGTGGTCTCCTCGAAGATGCGGTCGGCGGCACCGTCGCTGTTGCAGCCATACTCGGAGAAGAAGACGGGGACGGAGTAGTTGGAGAAGAAGTCGACGACCTCGCTGTAGCCGGACTCGGTGAAGGAGCTCTCACCGCACCACTCGTAGATGTTGTAGCCCCAGAAGTCGATGGCGTCGGACTGGTCACCGCAGTTGAAGTAGTGGGCCATGTTGTCACGGATGGTGGAGTCATCGTTGGCAGCGTAGCCGACACCCATCCAGCGGTCGGCGGTGGAGTTGATGTAGGACTTCATGTCACGGACGGCGGCCTTGACGAAGGCGGAGGCATCGGTGTTGGAGGCGTTGTTGGTAACCTCGTTTCCACCAAAGAAGCCGATCACGTTCTTGTAGCCCTTCATGGCGTCCACGACGGCGGTGTAGCGCGTGTACAAGGTGGTGTCCCAGACAGGGTCAGAACGGTCGATGGCCTCGTCGGGGTTAGACAGGTCGGAGATGACATAGATGCCGGCGTCGGCCAGCAGCTCCATGCACTCGTCGTGGTCAGCCGTGGGGTCGAGGGCGTACGTGCGGATGACGTTGGTACCGGCAGCGGCCAAGATGGGAACGTCCCGCTTGCAACGGGTGGCGTCGGCCAGAGGGTCGATATAGTCGGAGGTGGAGTCGTCACGCTTCCTGGCGGCCTCGGAGGAGCTGGTGTCCCTCTGGTAGGCGATACCCTTGACGAAGAACTGGGTGCCGTTCTCGTAGAAGAAGTGCTGGCCCTTCATGACGATGGGCTCAACATCTGCGTAGACCTGGCCCAGAAGGGCGGCCAGGGCAACCTGCTTTGCGGAAAACATCCTGGAATTTTTGGGGTAGGTTTTTTATTTATAGATTGGTTGGCGTTGAGACAATGAGTGGTGGTGAGTTGGTCGAGTATTAAAAATGAGGTGGTCTGAGATATGGGGGGGGGGAGTTAGTTAGCCTGGACCATCTAAAACCTCATTTTTTATTTTTATTCTCTGAGACTTGAGAGTGACGATGTATGTATGAGACGATTGGGTTTCTGAGATGGGAATACGGGTGAGGTGGATTTTGGGTGTTCTTTATTTTTTTTTATAATTTTTTGTTTCCTTCTCTGGGACAGGGTGACCAGCAGGTTCTGTCCAGGTGAGGTGACGACGCGTGGACGGGAGGGGACCACTCCTGCATCCGACTCGCAAGTTCCCAGCACCAGACGTGGCTGGGGATGGGCCGGGTTGGGGGAGCCTTTTTTTTCTTCTTTTCTTTTTCTTCTTTGGAGCTGGTAGGATGGGGTCGCCTGAGCCCCCCGTGTTCCCCGTTTCCACGCCTGTAGTGATGTGTCTATGATGCAGGACTGATTTGTGTTGTGTAGCTGGGTTGCGACTGGGGAACGGATGACGTTGCCGACCGCAGCAAAGACAGGGAGGGAGTGAGGCATGCAGGCAGGCTCCAGGACGTACCTTCAGCAGCTATTCTCTGATTCTGGATAACGATAAAGGCGGTTGCAGAAGGCACGCGAGATTGCAATTGCTGTTCAACGAGTGTGGTGAATAAAATAAAAAAAAGATGATGGGAAGAAAGGCGTCGAGGGACAGCTGAAAGGCAAGAAATCGGGCCTGGTTCAACTTGTCGACTGACGATGGTGCTGGGTGAGGACGAAAAGGAGGAGGGAAGAGACGGAGGAAAAAAGAAGGTCGAGGGTCGGGTATGGACCGCAGGAGGTGACGCTCAAGAAAAGAAGGAAGACCAGATAGGTACTGACAGGCGAGGCAGGGTATCCGCTACTAGGGCAGGGCGAGGCGAGGTGAGGCGAGGGCAGGAGATTGAGGTTACCAGGAGATGGCGATGGAGACGCTGGGCGGGCCGTATGTGAGAGGGGCGCGCGGGGGGCGTGTGTCTAAAGAGATCTATCTCCCTCTCTCTCCCTCTCTCTCCCCCTTCCACCGGGGGGGGGGGGGGCCATCACCCTCCCTGACGCGTACATACTGTGGCACCAACACAACGTCTTGACCACCACCGCTCCCGCCGACGACAAGGGCGTCCACCTGCCGCCCACGTCCCTGCACGGGCGTGATCGTAACGAGGGACTGTACTATGTATGTAACCATGGTAGGTTGGAAGTGGATCTGGGTGGATGTCCCGGGGCGGACCCACCCCCCCTATTTCCTGGATATTGGCTCCACCTGCGTGTGGCCATCGGGGATTTCGAGTTGCAAGGAAAAATACCTGATGAGCCCTCCCAGTTGGCGCCGGGATGGATATGGAAGAGAGAGACACTGATTGGCAGCAAAACGTCAACACTGGGGGATCCAATCACTGGCTGTATGGAGCGTCTCATCACCATCCTCCTCCTCCTCCTCCTCCTCCTCCTCCTCCTCCTCCCCCTCCCCCCACTCCCACCCTTGGTATCATTTGCTCACAACCCGACCTTCCTCGAGGACTGAAAACGGCGATCTCTTTGGGAGGGGGGGAGGGGGCTGGATATCCGGGCTGGTTGGCTGTGCTGCCGTGCTGCCGTGCTGCCGTGCTGCCGTGCTGCCGTGCTGCCGTGCTCCCGGTGTGGCTATGCCGTTCTTTTTTAAGTGGAGAGGCAGATGAGAGGAGGGTCCGGAGAGGAAAGGGAGGGCGATGAGGTTGCTCGGCTGATCTGCAACGACAGATGGGCCACCCGCAAACGGTCGTCCCTCACAGTAGCACCGTACGTAGGAGCCTGCAGCCAGATCTGCAGGTACAGTCTTGGCGGCATACAGAGAGTCAGGTACTTGATCTGTGTGGCCATCCCGTACCGTGAGAGGCCGTCCTCCCGGGATGGGGCCAGAGAGGCAGAGGAGCCGCTGGCACTAGCAGGAGGGTTCGTCACCGTGGTCACCTCTGGGCGCGGTCAGGATATGGTTCTGACCGGCTCTTGGCGTCCTGCCGCAGGAGCCAATACGAGGCATGTGTGCCAGCGACGGCGCAACCATGGTCGCACTGTATACCGTCCAGAGGACGCTCATGCTGGCCTGGCCCGGCCTTGGGAAAAGGGGGCGAGGCCTAACCCGTGAGCCAACCGGCCCAGGCGAGGGCGTTTGACTCGCTGCCTGTCTCAACCCTCAAATAACATACTATGTAGTATTACAGCAGTCGTATACTTTTTAGTATCTACATACTGTAGAATTTTCATGGTTTGACAGGTCCTGTGCCGGCCTGGGTCCCCCCATCCATGCATACCGTCCCCATCCCTATGCAGAAGCATCACATCACAATTAAGATCGACTCGGGATGCCCATCGCCTCTTCATCTTCCTCCTCATCAACGCCGCCCACGCGCCCCCACCCCCCCCAGCCAACAGCAATCTCTCTCCCTCCCTCCCTCCCCCCCCCCCTCTCTGTCTGTCTGTCTGTCTGTCTGTCTGTCTGTCTACCCTCCAGATGTCCAGGACGGTTCACCCGTGTGGCCTGTCCCACCTGCCAGAACTGCCGTGTTTCACCCTGATGGCTGGGATGGCGGACGGACGGACGGCATCTTGGCCCTTGGATCCAGTTGTCTCGCTGGACCCCTCCCATTCCATCTTTAGACGTGGTTGGTCTTCGTATCGGGTCGCCGGCATCCTGGCACGCAACTGCACTGCCCCAACCAGAGCCGGGAATGTCGGCACCGGCAAGGCCATGGCCGCCCGTCCACATCCTCCGGCTCTGACGGCACTTGGTCTGCACCGCCTTGCCCGCGCGTACGTATGCGCTTCCGTTTCCCCGGGCCGATCAGATCGTATCGGATCGTATCGTATCGGATCGTATCGTGGTACTGTGTATGTTTGTTTGTACCATAGTATGTTTGTTTGTTCTTTGACAGCGGCAGACTGCATGGGCTATCCCGGGCCTCAGGACCCAGGGCCCTCCTGCCTTGTGCCTCGTTCCGCTCTCCGCTTCGGCATCGACCTCCGCGATCTGGACGGGCGCGTCCGCCGCTTCTTCATGACGGCAGGCCTGGCGGCCTTGTAGTAGATGTCTCCCACGTGGTACAGGACTGCGTCCCACAGCTCGAAGGTCTCCCACCACAGCGTCTTGGCTGGATTGATCATCCTCTCTCTCGGGTCTGTTGTGTGCCGGTCTTGGCCGCCATAGTCAGAGCATTCTCTTCGAAAGGTTGGCGACGCGCTCGGAACCGGGAGACCAGGGCTTTTTATCCTCAGGTGTGCCTCGTCAGCCTGGCACGCGACCGTCGCACCGGGTATGGTTCGCCTCGCGCCACCCTTGGCGCCCGTGACCCCCTTTTTACAGTAAATGCCCAGCAGCCATTTTCCCTGTGAGACCACCGGAACCGTGACTCAGAGGGGGTAGGAGAGAGAGAGAGAGCTGATTAAGGTCGCCGAGACAGTCACCTGCGGCAAGAGAAAGACCCCCCCTCCCCCCCTCTTGGGCCCCCCGGAGCCGGACCGTTCAGGTCAGCTCCCGACGCCTCCGGTACATGTGCCGCCCCTGCGCCGCACACCGTCCAGCTTGGCATCACCATCAGCCCCATCACGCGCCGCCCCGAGCCACTCCCAGGAGGATGATCTACGACTCATCCCGTCTCGGCTCCCTTCTCGGGTTCGCACTCTGGCAGTTCTAGGTCCAGGTCCCTCCTCGCGCCGCAAAACGATACATATGGCGTGACCGTTCCGCCGCCCTGAGCACTTGATCCCGTCGCGTTGATCACCGAACGCCGACTCGAATTTTCGGATATCGATCGTCAGGAGCTGTCCTGGCTACCCCTGTGTCCCCGATGCTCAACCTCCTTGGTCTTTCGACCCTTGCGCAGCCTATGCGGGGTGATCCTACCAGACAGACCACGTCGTTGTCGACAACAGCCGACCTCGCGGGGCCTGTGGCGGGATGACCTGCTGTGGGCATGACCAGCTACAGGGCATTCTCTGGATTTTCGCATCTCTCTGGGAGACGGGAAAAAGGGGGGAGGGGAGGAGGGAAACCAAAGGAAGGGGGAAAGAAAAAAAAAAAATTTAAGAGGGAGGGAAAGGTGCTGCCTGGTCCTATGGCCCTGCAGACCCTCCTTGTCACCTACCCGAGCCCAGGCTGAGAGCCGCGAAACCAAGGAGCTCGTGATCACGAGAGCAGGTACCGCACGCCTGTGGGATGGCCAGCGGGCCCCCGGCCACGCGCCCAACCGGGCCTCACGAAGCAGGAATGATTAAATCTTTGGGGCCCCCCCAAGGCACCTGGGCGGGCGAGCAAACGGCTGCTCGGCCATTCCTGGGGACCGCGGAGGTATGTACGAGACCAATTCTCTACGGCACCGGAGAGGGCGGGGGAAGCCGCGCCTGCATCACGACGGGAGCATGGATCCAGCGGTCGGCGCACTCCTTATGTACGTGCGCCTGAGAAGAACCGAGCCGCAGACCTGAGGACGTGTGCCTCCGACCAGACGACGGCAGGGCTACGGGGACGAAGGGCGTAGATGCTCCGGGAACTGTCCCCCCCCCCCCCCTCCCGGCCGCGCATTCAAGGCGCTACGTGTCGTGGACGAGACTGGCGGCGGATGAGTCGGCGGCGCACGGGTCTGAGGGGATCCACGTCCCACCCTGACCGTCTTGCGATGGCCCAGTGCCGGTCCACCGCAGTCCAACATCCCCACGGACTGGCTGCCCGCAAGACCACCTGCGTGCCCGGGCGGACACAGCTCGGTGCAGGCCCATCTATCTCACGAGCACCGGCCACCCTCCAGGCTGTTGGGGGTCCAGATGCCAGTTGCAGATAGAAAGATGGTGTCGCCCACACCACACCACTCTCGCCCTAGTTGTCGTGCTGCCCCGTTGTCCCGCCGTGAGGCCCACGGGCTCTGAGCTCGCACGACCCTCGCGAAGAGGCTAGGATAAGATGGCACTCTGCAGATATACTGTAGATACTGTTCAAGTAGGCTGCCTATTGCCACATGTCTAGTCGCCCAGGAACAACCGTGCGTGCGGGAGTCTATACTGATCGGGTTGACAAGACGGGACCGGTGCTTGTGTCGCGAGAGGCAACTCATCCAGAGCCCTCGGGATATTGTCCAACAAGTCTGTTTGTCTGTTTGACGAGTATCGAGATGTTTCTGTAGTGTTTATCTTTGAACCCCCCCCCCCCTTCCCTTTTTTTTTTTCCTTCCTTCTTCTTCCCCCTTCTCTTCTTTTCTCGCCTCTTTCTTCTTTTCTGTTCTACCTTATAACCTGACACAGCCGTGGAACCCCTTTTCGTAATCGTGGCCGTGGCACGCTGTGTGGGTGTCAAAAACGTGCGTAAGCACTCATCTCGGCATAAATGGGCAGCTGGACCGACATCCGAAATCCTGAGCAGCGTCCAGTGTCCAGTGTCCGTCCAGTGCCCAGGGCCCAAGGCTCGGCACCCAGGAGGGTAAATATAGTGGTATGAGCAGCAGTCGAGGGGGACCCCGCCCCACCCAACCGGCTCTGGACAGGGAGGACCCAGTGGCCACTCACAGCAGCCTTCAGTGGCATTACGACGACCACGACCACGACCACACTTTGTGCATCTGCATGCCGCCGCCGCCGCCGCCGCGGAACACAGAAAGACGACGACGACGACGACGACGACGACGACGACGACGACGACGACGACCTGAACCCACCCGTTTCAGTCGCGCCCACCCCCATCCGAACCCCTCCACTCCCCCCTTTCCGACTCCATCGGTTGCGCCCACTCCCTGCGGCAGGTGATTGCGTACCCACCCTCCCAGAGCTCAATCCAGCCCAGGCCCGGCCCAGCCCAGCTCTTGCTCTACTACTAGGTACATCTTCGGCACAGACTTGAGACCTGAAACAGCCGACGCTCTCCGACGCTCTTGCTGGCCTGTCAATCACACCACAGACCGAGCCAGCCAGCCAGGTTCGGGCCCAAGCCATGATGGCCTCCCACTCGGTGCCCCCTCGCGCGTCTGGTCTCAGTCTTGGTCTGCCTTCCTTACGCAGAGCCCTGGTTTCGACAGCTTCAGCACCCTCACTCCCAAAGACCGCCGCTCTCCTCTCCATCGCCGCCTTGCTACTGCCCATGGCCAGCGCACACGATCACGCCGTCGAGAACATCCCAGATGGCGCTGCTACCTCCCCGGACCCTATCGTACGTCGGCCTCCTGCCGCCTGCCTCTCTGCCCTGTCCCCAACGTCCAACAACACGCACGCTAACAGCACCACTTCTGCGCCGGTCTCTAGGACTCGACACTATGGGCACACATCTTCCTCAACATGCTCGCCTTTGGCGTCCTCTTCCCCCTCGGCATGGTCCTCGGCGTGAGTTGTTGCCCACCCCCCCCCCCGGGGCCCGCCCCCTTACGATCGTGTGTCTGTCTGTCTGTCTGTCTGTCTGTCTCTCCACGCCGCGTCGTTCTGCTGGCTCGGGAAGGAAGGAGGAGGAACTAGGGAAGGGAGGCAGAGGGAGGCGTAGCAAGGGGCGATCTCTGGGTCGTGTGGTGGCCTATGGGCTGGCGCCGGTTCAGACCGGAATGGGCCTGGCTGGGCTGGACTGGGCTGACAAGTCTCTCGTGCAATCCAGATGACCAAAAGTCGATGGCACGTCCCCGTACAGGCCCTCAGCACCGTACTCGCCCTCCTCGGTTACGCCCTCGGCCACATGCACGGCGGCCGCGAGTTCCGCCCGGACAACGTGCACTCCCACTTTGGTGACTGGGTCTACTTCCAGATGTTTGCCCAGGTCGTCCTCGGCGTCTACCTCAAGCTGCACCTGGAGAAGGGCATCCACGCCCGCATCCGCCCGGTCGTGCGCGCCGTCCACTCCATCAGCGGCAAGGCCTTCCCCGTCGTCATCTGGGCCCAGCTGCTCTTCGGCGGCATCACCGCGCAGGGCTTCTGCCAGGGCGACCACCTCGGCCAGTGCCTGGCCCACTTCATCATGGGCAGCGCCTTCATCGCCTACGGCATTCTCATGACCCTCGCCCTGCTCGTCGGCCAGCTGTGGCTCCGCCGCACCGGCCGCTCCCAGGAGTTCTTCGACTCGGTCGTCATCGCCGCCTGGGGCTGCGTCAACACCTTTACCGAGCATAGATGGGGCACCGCCTGGGTCAAGAACGACTGGCAGCACACCACCATGGGCATCGTATGGTGGTGCGCCGGCCTGGCCGGCGTCTGGCTGAGCCGCGGCAGGGACGGCTCCCCCAAGCGCAACTTCATCCCGGGCTTCGTCATCGCCATCACCGGCTGGGCCATGTCCGCCCACCCCCAGGAGCTCATGATCAGCGCCATGACCCACAAGGCCTTCGGCTACACCCTCATGGCCGCCGGCGTCACCCGCATCGTCGAGGTCTCGTTCGTCCTGCAGGACAAGGTCGGCATCACGGACAACGGCTACGACACACACAGCTTCCAGTACATACCCCCCTTCGTAAGTTCGCCCCCCCCCCCCCAAACTCCCCGCTGTCTTTTTTTTTTTTAAAAAAAAAAGAAAAAGAGAAATATATATTTATATTTAAAACCGTGCGATATTGCTCGTCCCCTGCACCGGCAGCGGCTAACCGCCTGTGTGCCACATCTTACAGCTGCTGTACGCCTCGGGTTTTCTCTTCATGGGCGCGACGGAGGAGCAGATGGCGCTGGTCAGCGATTCCGGCATCGACCACGTGGCCTACGTCCTGATCCTCTACAGCCTTGCCTTCCTTACCTTCCTCTTCACCAACGTCCTCGTACATATATACGACCGCGGCGTGAACGGGGTGGTTGTGGGTAAGGGCATCAACGGACACGCACCGGGGGCCGGCGGCCGGCGGGTGGCGTCGATGGACGAGCGGAGGCTGCGGGACGTGGAGGAGTTTGAGCTGGACGGGCTGATGAGCGACGACGAGGACGAGGAGCAGGCCCAACGGCGGAAGCTGCTCAAGGAGGGGGACGGCGACAGGAGCGAGGGTGAGGGCGAGGCTCTGTCCAGCCCGAGTACCGTGGGCAGAAACAACGATCGAGTCGCCTAGCTTGCTCCGGCAGGTGACTGCAGGGGGGAATGGCCTGGATGCCACCGCAACCGTTCGGTCCGCCAGGTCTGACTGGCGCGCAGTGGACATATCTAGCATCTGACAAAAATAGAGGCTACGTGCCTATAGACCGAGACCAGTGACCCAGTCAGCACTGGGACGGGCACGGGGTAGAGCAGGGAAGGCTTCTGGCCAGACAGCATGGGTGGGCGTTCTGGGTTGTACTGCACGGCTAATGGTCATGAGCTCTCTTCGGCCGTGTTTCTCCATCGTTACTTGACCTGGAATAGGGACTGGCAAATGGCATGGGTTTGGTTGTTCTTGACGGACCACTCTTGATTTTTCTTTAGAATTTCATCATACCATCGGGTCGACGACCTCTTCTATTTGGTGATCGACGTCTCCTTTCTAGACCCTCCTCATACGAGGATCCTCCTACATACAGGTGAGTCTCAAGAATCCGTCTCTACCTGCCGATATCTTTCCTCTGACGCCTTTTCTCCCTGTCGGCCTGTCTTTTTATACTTTTCTTTCTATGACTTCGTTTATTTTTTTATTTTTTTTTGTTTTGGTTGGGGGGGAGGGGGGAGGACGCCGACAAGCTGGCCTGGTTGCTTATCGGCCCGCTAAAAATCCCAAATCTCTAAAGCATCAGGGTCCAAACTTCTTTCTCCTGTCCTCCTGTCCTCCTGTGCTCCCATCTACAGACCCATGTTTCCACCTCCCCGACAAGACATTCGACACCGCTCCAGAAACCCCGAGTACGGAACCAAAAGAAATCAGCAGAATCACAAACAGAAGCCCTCCCCAGGCCGCTCGAACCCGACAAGGTCCACAAGATGCCCTCGGTCAAGAATCCCAACACGGTGTCGCGCAACCGACAGATCGCCCACGCGGCCAAGGCCAGAAAGCAGTCGGCCAAGCACCTCGCCTCGTCCAAGCTGCCCTCGCGCGTCGCAAAGGCAGACGCCAGGCGCGGCGCCCGCTCCGGACTGCTCCCCACCAGCGGGCCCAACGCCCCCCTCAGCAAGAAGAAGCAGCGCAAGCTCGAGAAGCAGATGGCTCACGCCATCCGGAGGAATGCAGAGGCCGAAGCCGCCAAGGAGGTCGAGATGCAGGGTACGTACCTCCCACCTCCTTCTTCGGATCGCCTTTCCCTCTCTGCACTGCCCGGCGTGTGGCATTTTCGCTGACGACGTCCCATGGCCGGTCAGACGTGGAGAACGCGGTCAAGACCAAGAAACAGCTCAAGGCCGAGAGGGATGCTGCTATGGAGGCACTCGGAAAGATGGACATTGCTTGAACACCAAGAAGGAGCTCGATGGTCTGGACAGGCGGGACTTGATACAGCATTCATGAATGCTGCCCCAGGAGAGGGTTGGAGCACCCCTGCCAACCACCTCTGAATGGAGCACACCGGCTCCTATGGCTACATGTACCCCTCCAGAGACATGCCCCGAGTAGGGTTAGGATCGAGGCGGAAGGTCAGAAGGCCGGAGTCGGGCCCATGGCGCGGTCTTGAGGGCAAATACCTTAAGAGTAAGTGGTATCGTACCGTGAGTCTGCCGCGGGGGCGAGAGAACGGGACCCCATGCTGACAGAGTCACCATTAGACAGGTCTTTGGGGCCATTGCGCCGCCATCAGGGCAATATACTCATACCGGCCGTCCACATGTCTTGACCAGAATATCCGTTGTTGGCGTTCGTGCGCGGGGCTCTCAACTGCTTTACTCAGCTCCCCAGCAGTGCGGTGGTCACTGGACCTGGGGGATCCCGAAATCGCTGCCGCTGTCGTCCTTACTTCGTGGTAGTTAGAATCTCTCGGAACGAGAAGAATCTCCTGGGCCCGGCCCGACTAAATATAGCCTCTACGACGCCATGATTGAGATCTGTCCTCCTGCTGCAATAGCCATGTCCAACTCGGTGCTCTAGTATTTTGCTCTGGCGACCTTCGCATATCCTCGTCCCGCGCTGTGGCGTCGCCAGCGACGTAGCTCAGGCTAGACGCGCAGCTAGCCCTAGGTCCAGCAAGTAAGGCCTCTGAAACGGCCCGGCTATCCCGGGAGCTGGCACATGATGGGAGCAGACGGCGTGCGGTGACGACCCCAGCCTTCTTCCCCTTACGTGAACCGCAGCCTCCGCCGGGAAGAGAGATCACACGGGAACAGCCAGCCCATCGCAGACAAGACGTAAAGCATTGGACCTCTCGCGCCCCGGCCCATTCCCGAGACAATGGCAGACCACGGCTCTCTGCGCGCCGCGGCGGCCGTCCTGGCCATCTCGCCGACGCTCGTCCTGTCCGGCATCAACATCGGCACCTCCCTCCTCCTGGTGCCGCACCTGTACAGCCTCCCCGCCCAGACCAGCACCAAGATATTCGACAAGCTCTACCACAATGGCGCCAAGGCCGCGGGTCTGCTAGCCTCCACCCTCGTCTGGACCAGCGTGGTCGTCATGCCCGTAAACAACCAACCGCCTGGTGAGCATCGCGAGCGGCGGCGTCGGTACCAGGAGCCAGGTCCGCCCGGGCGAGGTAGAAGCCCTGTTAAGGTCGTGGGGATGGATGAATTACGTCCGCGGCTTTGTCTCCCTCGCAGGTGGACTGCTTGCCCTGACTGCCGTCGTGTGAGGGCCGGTGTGTATCTACACAACAAGGGGGAGAAACAGGAGGATGACCGCGGGTGTGCATCACCCCCTGACATCCATCAGGGGCTCTTGACTCCTATCTTGTGCATGGTTAGAAAGCGGACGAAATATGCCGGCCCAATGCCTGATGAGATCACTCTTATTGCGATTGCCCTTTACGACCATGAAGCCGGCGATGTTCCAGAGAAACGATACCAACTTCGACCCGAGACTTCCTCGTGAAATCACACGACCGGATGAGTGACCAGGCTTGTTGCTTCTCCACGGTGTCTATGTCTATATTACATGTGGCGCCGCGATGGAACGGCAGACAGCCAGCCGTTCCTGTTCCTGGGGGCTCACGAATCTAATCTCCGCCAACGACGACCCGCAACAATCGTAACTTCTCAAGCACACACCCACTCGTAAATGCAATTTTTGGCTCTGTTTTGACCGATCCCGACAACACAGAAGCAGTGGAAAGCCGCCCCTATCCCGCCCATTCAAAGAAACAAAAGAACAGCAGGGCTGACCTCCTTCTCTAACCCATCGTTTATGGGCCTGACTCGAATAGGGCCCGTGTTTGCTGCCCTAACGTTGTGATTAGCGAGTCCCGGGGGAAACCATGCACGGTACCGCTGTGCTTCTGGTCCTGGTGTGAGGAAGGAGAACAAGACCCTTCTCTTGTCAGCTCAGGCCAAGCTCAGGCGTCAACTTCCCCATCTGCAATAGCGAGCCTCTGTTTAGCTGTCTTGGCCTTCTTGGAGCCCTTCCCCTTCTTTTTGCTCCCCTTTGCCTCTGCTGCCTCGACAGGGGTTGCTGTTCCGGACGGCTTGTTACCATCATCAAAGTGACCTTCACCTGTCCGTGGGAGGTGTGGTTAGTAAGACGTCGTTGGAAGAGAGCTGGCAGGGACTGAGAAACGAAATGGAAACGGCCAACTGACCCTCGTGATACATGTCGTCCAGGGAGACGGCCTCGCCCTTCTTGCGCCTGCCACCCTTCTTCTTCTTTTCGTATTCGCCGCTGGCCATCAGTTCTTGCTCGCGGCGCTCGATCATCTTCTCCACCGCATCATCATCATCGGCAAGCCACATGGCAATGTCCTTGTTGCGGTTTTCCGGAGCGCGGCGGCCAGAGAAGTCGACGCCGGCGCCGGCACCGCCACCTTGGATGACCACACGCTGCACCTCCTCCTTCTGCAACGCACGCTTTCGGATGCGCTCTTCTATGGTGCCACGAGTGATCAGGCGGTAAACAGTGACTTGTCTGGTCTGGCCGAGACGGTGAGCACGGTCCATGGCCTGCGAATCGATGGTCGGATTCCAATCCGAGTCGTAGAAGATGACCGTGTCGGCAGATGTGAGATTGATCCCGAGACCACCAGCACGGGTCGACAGCAAGAAGATGAAGATGTCGGGCCGGGTCTGGAAATCGTGGACTGTGTCACGCCTGTCCTCCAACTTGGTGGAACCGTCGAGCCGACAGAACTTGTAGTTTCGGTACGTGAGGTACTCCTCCATGAGGTCAATCATACGCGTCATCTGGAAGTATAGCAGCACGCGGTGACCTTGCTCCTTGAGCTTGAAGAGCAGCTCATCCAGCTTGGCGAGTTTGCCCGAATCCGTCACGAAGCGTCGCATGGACGGGACCATAATATTGGTGAATCGGTGCTTCTCGTTGTCCGGGGGAGGGAACAGGCCGGACTTGGGTATCCGCTGAGGAGAGACCTTCTGTGTGACGAAGGCCTTCTGTTGCTCCGGGTTCGGTTCGAACAGTGCCCTCCGCATTGGTACATTGAAATATGTGTCCTCCCGCTCAACGTTGGCCGCACGGCTGTTACAAGTGACATCGATGGGTGGTGCCGAAGCCCCAGGGCGGCCAGCCTGCTCCAGGCGGCCGAAGCCCGCGTCATCGTAAGCCATCCTAGAGACATTCATGAGGCTGTCCAAGACGCCGTCTCCAGTGATGTCTGCTAGTGGCTTGCGGTCAGCACGACGGCTGATCTGAAACAAGGCGTGCGGTGGAGTGTAGTTCTGGTCCTCGAGCTCGTCATAGGCCACCTTCATGTGTCCTAGACGATTCTCGCGCCCTGACAGCTCGACAGCGCGGGTGAACACATCTTGCTGGCCGGCCTGGGATGCCTCAGCAGGGCTGACATCGGCAAACCTGAGCCAAGAGAAGGCCTCAGAGCCACTGGTGCTCTCACAGATGTTGCCAGGCGCCCAGATGTTCATCAAGTGATTTAGATACTTGTTGCGGAATCCGGCCTTTTGATTATCGCCTCCGGCCTTGTACAACCGGCCGCTATCGCGCCAGACAAGGTTTGGCAGCTCGTAGTCTATCAGACTCCGCGACGAGTACGCGACCGGTATGTTGTTTCCCTCCCGCACAAAAGAAGCCGTCTCGGCGAAGTAACCGACTGACAGCGGCGATGTGGTATCGGCACGCTGGAAAAGATCGGGATGATTGCAGACTTTCCGGAACTGCATGACCAGATTCATGAGGGTACCGGAGTCGCTGTCGTCTCCCGTAGTTGCCTTCTCGATGAGGTCCATGATGCTGATTTGGTTGCGTAGGTTGCTGTAATAAGCCCGCTGTCGGTAAGTCAGGTCGCAATAGACATCCAGCTCAATCTTGTCGCCGAGCTCCTTCTGGACATGCTTCTTCACACGGCGAAGCATGAAAGGCTTCAGGATCATGTGCAGACGCTTCAGCTGGTCCTCGTTGAGCTTGGTATTACTCTGGGCATGAGACTCGATATCCTTGGAGAACCACTCGCTGAATTCATCGTGCGAGTCGAAGAGCGACGGCATGATGAAGTGCAAAAGAGCCCACAGCTCCTGCATATTGTTCTGGATGGGGGTACCGGTCAGAAGTAGTCGGTTCCTGCAGTGGAAGCCGAGTAGACACTTCCACCGCGAGCTCTGGGAGCTCTTGATGGCCTGTGCCTCATCCAGGATCATGTACTGCCAGCCCATCTTCTGGAAATAGCTGACATCGGAGACGACGAGTTGGTACGAAGTCACCATCACGTGAAAGCTGGCGTCCTTCTTGTATGTCTTGTGCTTGCGGTCCCAGAACTTGCGGAGTGTCTTGCGGTCCCCTGCAGTCCCCCAGTAGGGCAACACCTTAAACTCCGGGACGAACTTGCGGATCTCCTGCTCCCAGTTATGAAGGGTCGAGGCTGGTGCAACGACAAGGAAAGGCCCCCAGATGTCGTGTTTCTCTGCCAGGTAGGTCATCACGGAGATGGACTGAACAGTCTTGCCGAGACCCATCTCGTCGGCCAGAATGCCGTTGATACCCTGCTCGTAGAGGTTGACAAGCCAGTTGAGACCCTTGAGCTGGTACTCCTTGAGCTGCGCGTTTAGAAGCTTGGGCTGCTCAATCTCCACCTCGCCCATGCCGGTGGGGTTCTGGAAGTTCATCTCGCCCTCCTCATCAAGCTCGGCATCCTTGTTGAAGTCCCTGGCCTTCTGCTGTGCCTCGGCGAGGGCATGCTGCGCGTTCGCCTTGGCGATGGCCCGCAGCTTCTCCTCGTCCTCTTCCTCAAATGTCAGGTTCTCGAACCGGGTTACCTTGGCCGAAGGTGCAGCATCTTCAACGATGTCCATGGCATTCGGACCCGGCGCCGCCTCTTCGGCTGCGAGGTCGGGGTTGTCGGTGCTGCGCTCGACCTCATTTGTCTTGATCTTCTTGCCGATGAAGTGGGAATACAGCTCGGTCTGGGAGATGAGGAAATTGAGCTTCCGCTTCTGCCTGGCAGCCTCACGGTCGGCTTCTTCCCTGCGGGCGTTCTCGAGCTCCTGCTTCTCGGCAGCCTTGCGAAGATCGCGTTCCTCCCGCTCGTTGCGCTTCCAGAAGCCCATCATATCGCGCATGACGCGCTTGGCCCGAGCTTGTAGGTCCTTTGTGCCCTTGTTGGTCCGGAGCTGCCACCGCCGGGCCTCCTTGGAGGCGAGAATGGCCGTCTTCTTCAGATTCGACGACTTGGTCTGGTATGAGTCGGACGCCATCCTGTAGACCTTGCCGACATCCTTGCGAGCCAGATCCCGCCAGATCTGGTCGTAGATCTGGTTGAATCCCTTGGACTGGAACCTGGTCTCCAGGGAATCCTTGGGCTCCTCGACGGCCTTGTCCTTCTCCTTGTCCTTCTGGCCAGGCTCTCTGGGCTCTGCGGCCTCCTGCTCGCCGGTCGGGTCCTCCTTGGTCTTGTCCTTCTTGTTGAGCTTGATACGGATCTGCTTGGTCTCCTCCTTGCTGGGCGGCTCCTGACCGGCGTCGATGGCAGCCTGGGCGGCGATCGCATTGTCCTTCTCGGCCTGCTTCTGCTCCTTGGACTTCTTAGGGCGAGACCCAGTGCGGGCCTTCTTGGCACCTTTGCCAGGCTCCAGGTCGTTGGCCTGAAATGTTGACATGATGCCGCCCTCGAGATTCACCTCGAGCGGTGGCAGGTTGCGTGCGGGGCCCTTGATGCCCTTCTGCAGGATGAGCTTGGTCTGTTGGGCCTTCTTGTTAGCACGCTCAGCATCGCGCAGGTGCTTGAGGCGCTCTGCCTCGTCGCCGGCAAGCTCGGCTGCCTGGGCCTTCGCGAGTGCGGCCTCCTTCTGCTCGATGGTGACCGCCATGGACTTCTCGCGTCGGCGCTTCCGCTGCATGTCCTTCTTGCGCTCTTTCTCGGCGACGACCTCCTGCTCGCGGACCTCCTGCAGGGCGTCGTCGTAATACATGTCGTCGTAGCGGCGCTTGCCCAGCTCCATGTGCAGGCTCAGACGCTCGCTAGTAGATCTGGCCAGGTTCAGCCTGCGGGAGGAGAGGAACCGGCCCTCACTTGTCTCCATGGCCTGCCGCCGGCTCAGGACACGCTGGTGCCACGTGTACTCCTCGTGATCGTCGTCGTAGTGATCGCTGCAAGCCGGATCGACGGCATGCGGATCGACGTCCAGCTGCTCCATGATCTCCTTGATCTTCTTCTCCTTGCTCGCGGAGAAGCCGCCTTGCTTGGGCTGGCCATTGGCGGTGCGCTTGGCCGGGACACGTGCCGCGGGGGCTTCCTTTTCCTTTTGTGAAGAGGCACGCCTAGAGCTTCCCTTGGTCGGTGTCTCGGTAACCTTGAGGTCCGACACGCGGGGCTGCTTAGGCTTCCTCGTGGCCTTCTTCCGCTCGACCTTGGCAATCGGTGCGTCATCCATCCTCTCATCCTTGATGGCGGGCTCGAGAACGTGCGCAGCGGGAGATGGAGCTCGCGGCCTGGGCTCGGGCTCGGAGCTCGACAGGATGTTAGAGAAGGACATGATGTCACGGCTCGGTGTCTGTAGGGCGGGAGAGTCAGCTTCGTCCAGAGCAGAAGGTGGAAACCAGGCGGTCACGAACACTGGCAGGAGGGACGGGTGCCTTGAGCACCGAGGGAGCCGAAGGCGAGTGCTGGGCAGCTGAGGGTGGCGGCGGTCCGACGGCGCCAGCAGAGGTCATGGACTGCCGCAGGCTGGGCGAGGCGATGACGGGAGCCTTGTTGGGAGGGCTCATGGAACCAGGGGGATGCGAATGGGAGACGGGACTCCGCGGGGGAAATGAGGCGCCCACGGGCGAGGTGTAGCTGCCCTTGTAGTACGACGATTTGTTCTCGGCTGGCAGCTTTGAGGGATAATCGTAATCCCTATTCACAGTCTCGCGGGGCTGTTCAAAGGGGCAGGCAGGTTTGTCAGTAGATGCAAGACAAGATAATGAAAGACGAGGTCGATGCAAGATGGAAAGCGGCCCGTTGTTTGGCTGGGTGCAGTCAAAGGGATCGGGGTTGGGAATTTTGACATCGGCAAGAAGGGAGGTTGGAATGGTTTGGGTTTGGTTAGTTGGGGATGATCAAAGTTGGCACGGGGCGAGGCTGATTGATGCCTGGTGAATGGTGTTCTGGATTTGGGGCCACTCGGCCGGGCAATATGTCTTGGTCAGAGAGGTCTGGGCTGCGCCCTAGCGGTGTTCGATGGGCGTTTGGCACGTCGGAGGGGCGGCGATGTGATGATCTCTCGGTAGCTTGCTACAGGCCGCGCCCCAGAAGCTTTGTCTGTCGGCACCGGCCTCTGTGTGTGTGTATGTGTGTGTGTGTGTGTGTGAGTGAGTGAGTGAGTGAGTGAGTGAGTGTGTGTGTGTGTGTGTGTGTGTGTGTGTGTATAGGTGCGTATGTGCGCTGTGTGCTTACCTTCTTGTTGGCGGCAGAGGACGAGGCCTGAGCCTGAGCCGGGTCCTGCCAGGAGGGGGCCGTATCGCTGACCCTCCGATCACTCGTGGTGGTGGTGGTGTCGGTGGTAGGGTCGTAGAAGCTGCCGGCGGTCTTCTCGCGCGGAGGGTCGCGATGGTCGCGCATGTCCTGAGGATAGAAGACAGGGGGCGCGTGCAGAGGCGACCTGGGAGGCGCAAGGACGGGCGGCGGAAGGGACGGCGTAGGGTTCGCGAGGAAGGGGTTGTGTAGTAGGGACGAGCTGCCGCCGGTGCCGTTGCTGGTGCTGCCGGATTTAGCGTTTGCGCTGGCGGCCGAGGGCGAGGCAGAGCTGGAGCCGGGAAAGTGAGGCGGGTGGTGGAAGTCGGACTGGGTGGGAGATCGCAGACTGAACGAGTGGCGGGGAGGCGGAGGCGGCGGCTGCGCTTGATGTTGATGTTGAGCAGCAGCAGCAGCGGTGGACGGGGCCGAGGGCCCGCTGTCGCCCAGCTGGACGGGGTTGAGGATGTCGCGACGGCGCCTCTCCTCCCTATCGCGGTCGCGGTCACGGTCGCGATCATCGTCGTAGTCGTGGAGGGATGGGGGTCTCTGTAGGACGGTGGAGTGAAAATTTGACTCCATCTTGAGGACTGCCTGATGACCCTCTGGAACGCTAAGTGCTGACCCCTCGCTCGGCGCTAGATGACAAGCCCAAGGTGTCTCCGGTGATGTTTCTGATGGCGTTGGCGAGACAGACCCATCCGCACCGTACTGCGCTGACGACGCCAAGTCGAAGCTGAGGGGAAGCCCGCGTTGATGTACGGCGGGCAGTGAGCCGCGTCCTGATGTGGTGGAGCGATCGGTTTCTTTGTCTGGCTGATGCACACCTCTCCCGTGCGTCAGCGGGCTGTCGCAGTGCGGAGGCCGGTCAGTTGGGTCGCTGCGCTGCGGGTGGCACGCGGCTCAGTCGGATGGGGAGGGTGGAACTGTCGAGCAGTGCACGATGCACGTTTCTCTCTCGCGTCGAGCCGGGCCGAGTCGAGCCGGATCGGCTGGGGTGGTGTGCGATGCAGGATAGGTATCGCGAGACCACGAGGCGTGGTGTTGAGCGTCGAGGCAGTGCCGGTCTGTCGGTCTGTCGCTGGGTGACTCGGGCGCGGGTATTCTGGACAGGCCTGAGGCACGCCTGTCGTAGGGCGAGGCAGCGAGGAGGCTGAGCTTGTAGTTGCGATGCAGTGCGGCCGCGGGTGGTGGTGAATCAGTGGGCAGGTGAGAGGATCTGCAGGTAGGTGCATGTGGTGGCAACTTGCGTCTTTCTCACCCTTCCCAGGTCCAGATCCGGATCCAGGTCCTGGTCCTCGTCGTCGTATCGCGGGTGAGGAAGGTGTTGTTTGATGAGGCGGCTTGCAGCTGCAGCCCCCGTACACACTTCTTGGTTGCTGCGTGCCTCGCTGTCCTGGTCGAGAGCGAGCCTGGATGGGGCGGCCGGTTTGGTTTTTGCGAGGAATGATGTAGAGAATAATGGGAATCGGTCGAGACAGGAAATGAATAAACGAGAGTTCCCGAAACGATGGCGGCGCTGTTGTCGCTCCCAGTGTAAATCCCCGATCCCAACTCCCACACTAGTCGACCACTTGGGTCAGGTAGCCCCGGGGCCGAGAACTATCGTCAATCACGCCCAAAAAAAAACCCCAAAAAAAAAACCCCCCAGGACGCTCCGGGGGGGGGGGGGTGTCAGCTACAGCCCCACCGTCACCGGTGCACCTGCGCCTGCACCTGTATCTTGTAGAAAGGCGGGTGGTATCCTGCTGATAGCGGTCCCGCAGATCCCAGGAACCTGATTACAGATTGGCAACGACCGATCATGGGTCTGTGTGCTATTGTTGCATCACCACGATCCTCAACACCATGCAGCAATGAGGATGGATGGGTGACGATGATGGGTGATGGTTCAGGTGTGTGGCGAGGAGGAAGGAGGGGGCCGGTGGGATGGGATACGGAGGCTGTTGCTTGGTGATTACGATGATGACGAGGATGACTGATTGTCTGATTGATTGATTGATTTATTGATTTATTGATGGATGGATGGATGGATGGATGGATGGATGGATTGGATTGTCTGTCTGTCTCTTGTCCCTACCCCCTCTGCTTCTTCCCTCTCGCAGCCGACTCTCTCTCCCAGTCTCTGCCCCACGCCAGCTTCTGCCCAAGAAAAAGAAGGGGGGAAGAAAGAAGAAAAAAGTCAATAATATTAAAAAGGGCTGCTGGCTGGTCAGCCAATGGGCCTTGGCCCATACATGCAGGGTCAGCCTCTGCTAACCCATCAGGTATATCTTGATACAGTCTCACGCAAGGCGATACTTGTTACTTATCAACCCACCCGGGATGCGCCGCTAGGCTAGTAACCAGCCTGGGGAGGACTGTTCCTGGAGAGGCATCGCATCGTACCATAGCAGCAGTCAACACCCCTCTGATTCCCTGCTGTTCTCCAGCAGCAAGACGCGGGGATCTAGAGGTGCACCTAGTCCTATCTAGGTGGTTCTAGGTGGTTGTACCGATAGCCCTGGGTTTAAGCACCTCACCAGTTGCTGTCTCGCTCATGCCCACACACGGACCTGGCATATCATCGTGTCTAATACTTTTGCCTCGGATTCAAAACTTCTATTCCGAGATACATTTCAGCCAACGCCCACGGCCCCCGGCAACAGTGGGCCCCTGCAGGACATGGTGACGGCCGATTCTCACCGACGCTGCCGAGATATCTCCTCATCCGCAGAGCAGTGGAGGGTCTCTCTTGGCCTCGTCACGCCGGCTTGCCATCCCTAGGCCCGCTGGTCCCCATGTCCGTGGTGCCCCCCCTCTTACTCCTGGCAATCTATCTAAGTGGCCGTTTTCCCAATGCGCCCATCTGATCGCGCCCTTTTATGTCCCGGCGAAGCAGGCCCTGTGAGGAGGTAACCCCTCCCCTCCCGGATCTCTCGTGTCTCGCCACGGCAGCGAGCCCCCTCCACCTCAGACCGCGCCAGCCGCAAACATCTTCTTGCGCAGATAGTTCTTGTATTCTCCGATCGAACCATCCCAAGGCTGGATCGTCTTGTTCTCGCACACGAGGATCTGCTTGGCGATCTTGTCCAGCAATCTGCAGCATGATCGTATCAGTCATGACGTGTCTCTACAGACGGGGGTGTGGGTGGGAAGATCAATCTGGCAGCATACCTAAAGTCGTGACTGACGACAACTACACCTCCCGTGAACGCGTTGATGGCATCCGCCAGACTGTCGATCGTGGGGATGTCCAGACCGTTGGTCGGCTCGTCAAGGAGTAGCATGTTGGGGCTCTCGATGGCCAGCAGCGCAAACACGATCCGGCTCTTCTGGCCCTCGGACAGCGTGCCGATCAGGGCCGTCTGTGAGTCGCCCGTCAGCCCGTACTTGCCCAGCTGCTGGCGCCAGTACTGGTAGTCCTGTGAGCGGTCCTTGTACTTCTCCCGCACAAAGTCCAGCGACGACTTGGTCAGGTCCAGCTGCTCCGCAGAGTGCTGCGAGTAGATTCCCATCTTCAGGTGCGTGTGCCGGCTGACGTTGCCCGCCGTCGGCGAGAGCTTACCCGTCATCAGCCGCAGCAGCGTCGACTTGCCCACGCCGTTGGGTCCCACAAGGGCCGTCCGCGAGTCCATGTCGAACCCGAGGTCAATGTTGCGGTACAGATCGTCAGCCGGGTTGCCCGAGTACGAGAAGGTGACGTTGTCAAAGGACAGCACGGGCGGTGGCAGCTTCTCGACGTCAGCAAAGCGGAAGGTGAAGACCCGGTCGGGGATGACGGGCTGGATGAATCCGTCGGCCTCCATCTTGTCCAGGATCTTTTGGCGGGACTTGGCCTGCTTGACCAGGTTGGCATAGGTACCGGCGCTCGCGATGAACTTCTTGATGTGGGCAATCTCCTCCTGCTGCTTCTGGTAGGCCTTCATCTGGTTGGTCTCCTGCTCGGAGCGGGTCTTGATGTACGAGTCGTAGTTGCCGCCGTAGTACATGAGCTTCTTCTCGCGCATGTCGATCATGTTGGAACAGACACCGTTGAGGAAGTCCATGGAGTGGGAGACCAGGATCAGGGTGCGCTCCCACTTCTTGAGGTACTCCTCGAGCCACACACAGGCCTCGAGGTCCAGATGGGCAGTGGGGTCATCGAGCAGCAGCAGGGTGGGCTTGACGAAGAGGGCCTTGGCCAGGGCGACGCGCATCCTCCAGCCACCAGACATGTCCTTGGTCTTCTTGTGGATGGTGGTCTTGTTGAAGCCCAGGCCGGTCAGGATGAGGGAGGCGCGGGTGGAGAAGGTCGAGGGGTCCATCTTTTCCATATGCTGTGGCAGGCGAAAGACACGGCGCGTTAGCAGACAAGACCTGAGCTGTGGCATCAAGCAGGGGCAGCAAAGCGATCGGGAAATCCAGGCGTACCTCATAGAGATCCATCAGGACAGGGCTCTCCGGGCCCTCATCCTCAAGCAGCTGCTCGGCCAGCTTGTCGAGTCGCTCCATCTCGTTCTCGGCCTCGGTGACCACCCACTCGAGGGCGCCCAGCTCGGAGGGCGGGGCGCCCTCGTTGAGGAGATAGATGTCGACGTGTTCCGGGATAGGGTACTCGCGGGCGGCGATGGCCTTGAGAAAGGTACTCTTACCGCAGCCGTTCTCGCCCAGCAGGCCGTAACGGCGACCAAAGTTGAGCTCCAGGGTTCCGTCAGTGATGAGGACGCGACCGTGGAAGACGAGGCTGCAGGAGGAGATCTTGACGTCACGGGAGGAGGCGACGGAGGATAGTACGCCGGTAGTGACGCGGTCAGACAGGCCGTGTTTGTCCATCTGGTCGGTCAGGCGCTTGACCTCGCCCAGCTTGTCGGCCGAGGTGGCGGGCTCATCAGACTCTATGGGGTTGCCAAAGGCATCGAGCTGGGGGGGCGTGTCGTCGCCATTGACGGAGCCGGCCTTGCTGGCATTCTTGGAGCCGGCCTTTGATCGGGAGGCGACCGTCTTCTTCTCCTTGCCCTCGGCAGCCTTCTTGGCCAGTCTCTTCTCCTTGGATGCTGAAACCATCCTGGGTGGTGGTTTTGATCTGGGAAAGCAGAGAGCCTAGAAGGGTGCAGAGAAGAAAGAGCAGTGTAACAAAGAAAGGGGGGGAGGAAACCTGGGAGAACCCTTGATGAGGAAACCCGATCCACAGGGAGAGAGGTGATGGGATGGGTGGTAGGCCCGTCTGGATTCGGTTGAGGTGAAGGAGGTTGATGGGGGGAGAGGGAGAGTGGTTGTTGCGATGATGAAATTCGTAAAAAAGAGCCTTAGTAGAGAGGCGAAGTGGAAGGTGGGGTGGAGGAGGGGAACAATCAGAACAACGTCCAGTCAGCCTGGTCATCCGTGGGCAGCGGGACAGCGCACTGGTGCCCAGCCTACTCCCAGCGCCTGTTGTGCCTCGCTCCAGCGAATGTGCAGGGGCCTTTAGCCTCTCTTCCAAAAGTAATCACTGTTCTCAGTGGCGTCTGAAGATGTTTTTTTGGTGGGGACTGCGGGGCCGCCCACCGCCTCTGAAATTTCTGCCGGTTATACCAGGTGCTGAGGCACATTCCACGTCTACACTATATGTAAGGTCAACAGATACCTCTCAACCGCCCTTGCTCGAGGAGGTACAGTTTGGTGGTAGCCACTGTTCCTAAAACCCTCTTCTTAGGAGTTTTGTACTTCAGCTCCTTGCATAGTCATAGTCATGCAGATTGTAGTGCGAGCTGTGGGCTAACGGTAACAGGTTTTGGGACCATATAATCCCTTTCTACACGCCAACGTCACAGGATCAGGCACTGCCAGACCTCTGAAGTTTGGTCTGTAAAGCAAGGCAGGTCGGGCTGTCGTTACAGCGCAAAGTTTTGACAGTTGGACAGGTCCTAAGGGGATTCAGTCAGCCAACGGATGATCGGTAAAGGTCGGACTTGAGACTCGGAGGATTCCGACAATCATCAGAACGATATAGCTCTTGACAAGACAACGAGGGGCGTAAGACCCCTCCCGTATACAGCACGGTCTCTGTCATGCATGTTTCCATCCCTCTTCTTCAGCTTAGAGCCCCAGAGCGAGGAGGCCCCCGTCCACTCGAGCTCTTGCTTGCGAACAACAAGATAGATCGCCGTCAAGACTCGAGCCGCGGGCCTTTGAGCTACCGTCCTTGGACATGGGTTGAAACAACACTCTCGTGCTCGAGGAGTGGCCGATATACGGCGACGTTGCTCCTACTCGGCCTGGTGGTTGCTCTCTCTACTCTATACTGCTCTGTCTTTTCGTTCCCGACAAAACTGGTCGACCTACAACAATGCGGGCTGATCATCGCCAGTTACATTCGTATGTTCATACGGCAGGGCAGTCCAGAGTTTGTGATCCGGTCTCCAGACGCATATAATGAGCACCGAGGTCCCGCATCCCGTACCTGTTTTCGATTCCCCGATCACGGACATGTTGCGCCAATTCAAGCACCTGTGGCAGAGGTGGAATGTAGCAGCTGTTGGAACCGCCCATGAGGGGATGGCTCTCTGTCCTCGTTCCTTCATTCTTATGCTTCTATGACCCCGAGAATTTATCGGACCGCTTTTCGTGCAGTGTCGACAAGATAACCCAAATCTGGAGGGAACGCTGGCCAGCGGAGCCTACCTGCACACGGATCTGAAAGCATGCGTGCGGGACAAGTCAACAACCTCAAGCCCGCACCGAAGACATGACAGCTACCGTATTGAAGCTGATGATACCCTCGGCTACACAATGCCTCCAAGAATTCAATGATCTTAAGGCTACGCAGCGCCCGATCACGCCGCAATTGGCGACGCAGAGAAGAAGATGCTGTGGCAGCTTGAACTCCACATATTCCGTATTTTCAGCATCGACACCCGAGTATCTTGGCAGAGTGACACTGTTCAAAAGCTTGCATCGGGTCCACGGTATGCTCAAGTCGCCGGTACAGCTAGACCAGGGCAGCGCGTCAGCAAGGATGGACAGAGAGAAGATCCAGAGAAGAGAAAGGCGTCGGAAGGAACTCACAATATGCTCAATGCCAAGTCATGGTCCGGAAGACGTGGTTCAGCCGGAGTAAATCTAACGTGAGTAGCCAAGGGGCTCTCACGATCTGCCTCGTTGAATAATACCACCCGGCCAGAGAGATCTGCAGAGCCCACATCAAGTGTAGCATTGGGAGTAGTTATTAAGACCGCAAGGGCTCCAAAGCACCGAGGGCCATCCGGACTGTCATCATTGCCACGGCACATGTTGTTTAGAAAAGTGTAAATCCTTCTCGATGACAGGATCTTGGAAAGTACTGGAGTAGAGAGGACGCCGTACCAACCACAGAACCAATACCGAGTTAAGTGTAGAGGGTGTCAAGTAGCATCTAATGTTACGAGAAACACGTCCAATTAGGGCGGCTGCGCTTCGCTTTTGTCCCTGCTCGGGCCAACGACAAAATCCACGTCAGCGTGAAATAGCAGAGATCCATGAGTGTCCTATCTCTGCTCCTCGTTGGCTCGCTGTCTTGTGTGGTACAGTCTACCAATCAAGCGCTGCAAAAATCACTCATGTATCAAGGATCACATGTGGAAGACGAGAACACCTTGCCTTGAGCACTTTTGCTAAGGTGAGGCCTGCGAGGAACCCTGGAGGCTTGAGCAGGTTTCCGAATCCCGCTGAGCAAGTTTTTTGCCGTAAAGCCACGCAAACACTTCTATACAACATAATTCATTCAAAGACCAATTACTCGAAAGCACGGCGGCCTCAGTCTCTATTGAAGATTCAATGCTACAAACTCTATGTATACATCTTGCAACCATTGTGATACACCACGCTATGGTATGCCTGGCTCTGAACTTTCGCGAGTTTTATCGTCGCTTTCCGAGGCTGGGTCGAGGCGGAATCATTTTACCTTGACGCCCAAATTGGAACTGGTAATATTTTGCCTTCGTAGTCATAATTTGGAATCTCTGGCATCAAATAAATGGCGTAGCATGAAAATGTAAGTGAGGATGAATAATGATAATTAACTTGTCCAACAACAACAGCATAAGAAAACAACAGGATCAAATGATTGACTGGCTTTGCCTTGCCAACCTAGGTAATCTGTGATTTATTAATACTATGGAACCGTTCCGTAAAGAATGCATGACCTCAGGGGCTCATCCTTCTCATAATAATGGCTCTGAGCATTGCGCTCGAAGCCAGACAAGGCTGCCGACGACTATATCATTGAGACCAGAAATCATTGTTTTCTGCTGACAACCGAGCATATCACTCTTGATTTCGATGACCAAATGCATCGAAGTAATCATGTAGCCCTGCCGGCTATTGGTCCGGAGGTCTAGGCAGATTGCTGGAGTAAGGAACAGGACACCGAGCCTTAAACAGGGAATCATAGAGATGCACTGCTGCATTCTTGAGGACGATACAATGATTATCAGGCTCACTAATGAGGAATATCAGAAGCCCTTCATCGGTACTGCCGAATTTCCAATTGGCTGAAGATCTATTTTGGAGATTACTGTCTAAAATAGTTCCCAGGCCTTACTAGGATCTCAGCTTTTGGTATATTGGGTCTATCTATGAAACTCCTGTCTCCTGGACATTCTGAGAGCTAGGGAAAGATGCTGATTAGGTTCAGCACAGTTGAATTTACTTGCATTGAACATAGGTATGTTTTATTTTGGTCAATTGCAAGCGTCCCTGTATTATTATAGCAACTACGGTTCAGCGGAAGAGGATCCATCAACCCTTGACACGTCCTTGACTCGAGGCTTATCTTCGAATTGGATATGCATGGCAGCTGCAGTGGCGACCCGTATCTCTGGGTGATGATCAAGTCTTCCGGACTGTGTGTTGTAAAGTATGCTCCTTGCCACGGATTTCCAAATCGACAGTCACCTGGGCATTCAGCCTGAACCATCGCGTGTGCAAGCTCTCGCGAGATAACACACGCCTTTCCTGTTCCGATACACGATTCGTTCAATCTGCTCGTGGAAGTGAGCATGTTTCGAGTGTTATTACCTGTAGATTTGGCAAGACCTGCATGAAAGCATGTCTTGGACAATACGAAGTCGACGGAATTGATTCTTCAGTGCAGCTGAGATGAACAGCGAATCTGACAAATCATACGAGCTCACTTGGATGACTCAAATAGTTCAATTACAAGCTAGATTATGTCTCTCCAAAGTGTGAGACATCCGCTCGTTCTGGAAACCAGGAACATAGCACATTATTCTTCTGGCCACTAGATCAGAGCACATGCCACACCTCAATCAAAGGATTGACTCCTGACAGCCCGTACCCTATCCTTCTACGAGATTTTCCGTGGACCCTTCTCGGTAAGACCCGAGTGTCTGTCTAACCCGCGTCTCATTTGCGAGCTGTAAGGGCGTTTGCTTTTTCCGAGGGAGCACAGGCGTGATCGGCCGCTTACGTGTAGCCAAGGATGTGATTTTCCCGCGAGTAGATGCAAAAGGCATAGCCAATGGTCTCAGGCAAAACAACAAGAAGGCTAGCCATGCATAAAAGGGTCCGATCTAGAGTAGAGTTAGAGACATCGTAATCAAACTGTCATGGACTTCCCGACTCAATGAACACATGTCAATCTTTGCCCTTCATTTCATGGTGCTGGAATTGATCATTTAATCCGACACAATCCGGATGGGGCCTTGTAGCACAAGCTGGATAGCAACGGGACCTCGGGAAGCTGCATACAATCCAGCCACAGGAGTGGTCTCACAAGCTTTTGATGGTGCTGGGACATTCCTGACATCTGGGATGTACTGGAGGAACTGGGTCCACAGGAGTTCCAGCCTGGTGGACCGAAGTCTGACTGTAGGCAATGCAGAAGGCCTGCAAGGGAGCTGCCACCTCGTCGGTACCTTGTGGTTTGTCTGCTCGGGGTTTAGCGGGAACAAAGAGGCAATGCGTCAGGTCGAATCTTCCACAGTCACAATTTCCCTCCACTCTACTTGCTTCTGTAGGCCTGCTGTTTGTTGTCTGGAGCCGACGGTGGGTCGGCTAGTCTAATAGAATCCCAGGCAGCAGAGGTCCAGCACTAATCATGTAGGGACCTAGGTAGGAGTGGTAAACAACGACCGGCCACCACTAACGGGAGGTCGACTGCAGATGCAATCTAGAGACTAGACAAAACATCAGCCATTCGTTATCCTTTGTCTTCATTTCCACTGGTGACATGCCAAGACGTCAATAATTTATGTGCTGCACAGTGACTGGAAGGAACTTTTATAGCCGGAGTTTAGAGCATAGAGCGGATCGCCTGTCCAACGTTGGTATCGCCAAGCAAGCGTGCTTCACTTTCAATATGACATGTGGCCTGCCATCCGAGACGAGATTCAGAGATAACAGCTGAGAGATTTTTACTTTTGTATGCCACCCTGCTTGAGCTAAGTAGTCGCTTTAGCGACGCAGACAGGGAAGAGAGCCGCTGGGTGCCCTGGTCCTGCCGGTTGTCCTGCTTTATGTGTGGCGAGTCTCTCGGGAAGACACATGAGCCTATCTCAATGACGGGCGGAAGAATCTGCGCAGACACGACCTACCGCAGCCGCACGTCGGGCTAGAATGCTGTCATCCGTCCCGCTGTCCCGTATTCCCCGTGGGTTTTGGCTGAATGCCGCCTCGTCCGTGCTCACATCCATGGGGGCTCGGCTTGCTTTTGTGGGTACGAAGGAGTTGGCGGGCAGTATGAGCTCAAGGTTTGCGTATGGCAAATGGATATAAAGCCTCGCAAATCACACGCCATAAAGGACGGTCCCTTTGATCCAACCTCACAGGATTCCCGTTGTCCAGTGCCTGTGAGCAGTGCTGAGCCCCGTTGGAGGTTGTCCACTCGTTTCTTCTTACGCTCGTTCCATTGCTTGACCACCTGGCCGAGTCTTGTTCACATCACACCATGCATACGGTACTCCATCTAGCGTTGCTGGCTACAGGGTGAGAATCCTCTGCTTGTGCCTAAATTATGGCCGTTCTCTAGACGAGACAAGGCAAGACATGACTGACACGACACACATCCCAGAGTCATCAGCGTCCTGAGCCACGAAGGGCAGAATGAAAGGCCCAAGGTAATCAAGGACAGGCAGGAATATGGCTGGCCTACGGAGGGGTGGCCTACCTTAACGGTCACGGAGACACTGACGGTCCTCGAATCCTATGCGCCATCGACTGTCACGGTCTCGATCGAGGCTCCTTGCACCTTGACAGCTAGAACATCTGGCCTGTTGACCGGTACTGGAGGCTCCCCATCATCTTCTACTGCTGGTCCATATGGCAACGGCACTTCTATCTCCTCTGCTCAAGGGACAGGAACATTGCCTCTGTCGACTGGTGTCTCCTCGGTAGGACCTGTGTCAGGCTCAGAGCCTTCAACGTTGTCTTCATCAAAGCGATTCAATTCTACTGGCACGGGATTCCCGGCCCCACCATCGTCCACGGCCGGTGTCTGGGGTAATTCCTCATCTCTTGCCACGGCCTCGCCTTCAAGTCCTTGGGGAGGGTATCACACGGGCACCGGGACCGGCTCTCCTTCATCTTCTTCGGGCATCTACGGCAACACGTCTTCAAGCGGCCCTGTGCCAACTTCCGGATCAGCGCCATCAGGAACTGGATACAGCACCCGCCTCCCGGAGACAAGTATCTATAGTAACACTTCGTCAACTGGACCCTTCTCAGCGACCAAATCTTCCCCCCCTGGGACCGGCGCCAGTACCTTGGCCTCTTCATCTGCTGTTTATACTGGTACCACAACGCCATTGACATGGCCCACCACTGCGTGGTCGAGCCTCGGTGAAGGGCACTCTTCTTCCTCCGCTCCTACGAGTGTTCCTTTCTCATCGAACCTCACGTCCATCATAACCCGCGGCACAACGCTTACGATCGTCAGCTCGGCCGGTGCTACTTCTACTGCCCAGAGCAACTCCAGCGTCATCAGTTATTCCACTTCGACTCTTATAGTAGATACAACCCTGACCATCACGCAGACCCAGACCTCGAGTCCTACATCGAGCTTGAGTACAGGCTATAACTCCTCGACGGTTTCTGTAGGGGCAGTCAGCCAATCGAGCAGCCTCTCGGTCGTCCCTTCATCCGGGCTTCCAGTCCCAAGTGCAACAAACACCCCCACCTCTTCTCCTACATCCCTGGAACCATCATCCTTCTCCACCGCCCTGAAGACTACGACGATCCCGAGCTCCAGCGCACCGGCATTTACGCCTCTGCCATATGGCGGCAATGGGTGGGGAAACCCGGGCCGACCAGGTGAGGGAGGCCACTCGGGAGGCCACTCGGGAGGCAGACCTGGTGAGGGTGGCCATCGCGGAGGGGACGATCCCTGGGCTGATAATAAGGGGCGTCCGGGAGAAGGGGGCCGTCCGTCGAGGGATGGGTGGGGCGATCGTCCCCACGGAAGGGCTTGGTGAAAGCCTTGGTAGACGTGTTTACCTTGAGTCACACAACCCTTCCAGTGTCAGAGCCTGACAAGAGGTGTCCAGCGGCACGACTTTCCGATCTCTGCTGCTCTCAGCTCTGAACAAGACACCGCACATTTTCATGGCCAACGAGTGGGCACGATCTTGTGCTTGTGAGGCAGTTGCTCTTACTTTCTTGACGCTCCTTGGCTGCCTATTATTCCAACATTACATACTTGAACTATCTCTGCTGAGCAACAATACATACTCCCACGGGAACAACTTGCTCCCATATTATATCTAAAGGATACATCCTGTAGCATGTGACTGACCCGGCATCGAAAGGTAGGACTCAAGTCATAGAATCTAGAGCACAGGCAAGAATTCGCTGCCGGCTGATCCCTGGTAGTGAAGTGGAATTAGGCTCTTGCATGATATGCTCGCTAGATTGTGACTACCGTCCTCGTCCGGCGCTACTATGGTATTTGCACGACACAGTGCTAAGGGTTCCGGAGTAAAAAGGTCAACCCAGCGCTGCGCGTAGTCTCATGTCGGATACCGTGGCGGGTTCCTCCTGCCTCCCAGAACTGCCTTAGCCTAACCACCGAATGTGCCGGTGCAAGGGCGATGTCCTCCGACGCGTCGGAATCACTATCCCGGCCTGCCATGGTGAAATCTGGCTCCCCTTGTGCGCGAGGTCGCCTCTCAACACCTTGCTCCCAGATATCGACAAGCCCCCTGGGCATAGAATAGAACCGCACGGGCACCCATGACTCGGGGGTGATCTGGTTGCGGCCTTTGGCTCCTTACAGCCGTCGTGACCTTCGGAGCCGTGAATGAGTTCTGGTAGGGGCCGGTATTAACATTTGCTTGCCAAGGTCTCACTCACGACATCCGATGCCGATCCTCACGAGGACTCCTTTCCGAATGGGTAATTGAACTTCAGCAAGCCGTTGAGCCCCCCGACCCACCCATCGTCATCCTCCTCATCAGCCGGCTCCGCGCCGGTGTGGTGATCTCTGATGACACAAGGGACGCCACCCGACCAGTTGCCGTCGTCAGATTTTGTGATGGTCTCCCCCTGGACGCGAATTTCCATGCCCGGGCTTGCGCCGGTACGCCTCTTGCCGTCGATGCTGACCTCGAGCTCACGACCCCGGTTCCTCTCGCTGAGGCGGAGGACCACCTTGGTATCTAGGGGCAGCACGAGGGGCCGGAAGCTGAGGCTCCTGGGGCAGATGGGGGTAATGAGCAGGGAGCCGACGAGGGGATGAACAATAGCACCGCCGGCGCTGAGGGAATAAGCGGTGGAACCGGTAGGCGTGCTGACCAGGATGCCGTCGCAGATGGCCTCGGTCAGGAAGTGGTTGTTAACAAAGACATCGATGATGGCCAGGTGAGGCTGGCCGCCCCGGTGGAGGAGCAGCTCGTTGACAGCGTGAAAGGTCGGGGGCACCTTGACAGGAGGAACCCAGCCGGGGATGCCCAGGGCGGCCTCCTGCTCGGCGCTCAGGGGCATGAGGCGCAACCTCTGGTGGGCCTCGGCGGTGGAGGTGGGCATGAGCTGGCTGTTGATGTTCTTGCCCTCCTCGTCGTAGACGCCGACCTTGAGGCGGTGGCGCAGGAGGATCTTGGGCCTGGCGGACGCGGGGGCGTCACCGCTGGTGTAGACACGGGTCCAGGCATCCTTGAACTCCCCAAACTTCCACTCGCCGAGGAAGCCCAAGGTGCCCATGCTGAAGGAGAGGATGGGAGGGACGCTAGACTGCAGGGAGAACAGGCTTGCGGCGCGGAGGATGGTGCCGTCGCCGCCGAGGGTGGTGACGAGATCGATCTTATGGGGGAACTGGGTGGCAGGATCGCTCCGGGCGGTGGAGTAGACGGGGAAGGGCAGATTATGGTGGATGCGGTCGGCGATACGGCTCTCGAAGACGATGTTGATGTCCGGATAGTTGTCGTGCAGGTGGTGGGCAAAGCGCGCGGCGTCCTGCACGACCTTGGGGGCGTGGAGCTTGGGGATGAGCAGGATGTTCCTGGGTGTCTGGCTCCAGTGGAGGGTGAGCAGGCCTACGGAGGTCTCATGATACAAGGGGCTGATCCTGTCGGGGAGGGCGGAGACATCGCGGATCTCTCGTAGGCGGGATGAGGCCGAGAAGGGGCGGGTACGTGACCAGAGGGCCGGCGCGAGCGGCGAGAGTGATGGAGGTAATCTGGGACTGTTCCGGAGAGGGGCGTCCAGCCAGATAGCGGGTGGCCTCCTGAGCACAGCGACGGTCATCCTCACGAAGGATGATCCGGAGAAGTAGTGGAAGCGCAGGCAAAGGAAGAAGGAGGCCGGCGACCCTAGTACAGCTGGTCCGAGGGAGAGCCAGACGGCGATCGTGGATGCGATCGTGGATGCGGTCCTGGATGTGACTGCGAGGGTGGTGACCAGGGCGGGGACGGGGAGCAACAATGATGACCCGACATCCTCACCCTTGCGTGATGTGAAGTGTAGCTGGCTCGAGGGGGGAAGACAGAGGGTGTATGCTCCTACACTGGCGAACCTGTCGGGCGCTGGGCTTCGTGTAGACCGAGCTGCGTTGTGCCCCCCACTGCTGGGAATAACCCTCTCAGGGATGGTGAAGACCCTGATCACTCAGCTGTTTGCATGTTCGGATGCCCTAAGGAGTCGAGTCTCGGGATGGAGGGGCGGTGGTGACTGATGATAGTTTGTTGATGAGCAATGAAGGGATCGAATATAAAAAGGAAAAGAAGGGGAGGAAGAGATGTGAAATGTCGAGCAGCCAATGAAGAGGACCAGAATGTTACCCCAGGTTCGTCATATTCTAGTTGACCCCACTTGAGGCTCGTTCTGAGGTTGTCCAAGGCCGTAGTACATCCGTATAGACTGTACGTGAGGAGGTACATACCCCAACCCGTACGTGCACGTGCACGTGCACGTCAAGAGGCCCACCGGAGCCAAGGACGATGGGTTATTCCGGGGCACGCTCTGATTGGCCATATGTAGCCGCCCCTGGCAGTCTGGGTAGTGACGTACGGCTTACATAGATAGATAGTAGGTAGTACCACCACCACGGCACCGAGGTACACAGCACCGGAGCTGCCGGGATCCTGCTGCAGACATTGAACCTCGAGAAGAAGAGCAGGGCAGCGCCATGACAGCCACGCTCCGTCTCACCCCATGATCATCTTCAACCAGCAAATTAGCCAGTCGGCCGGCCAGCCAGCCAGCCAGCCAGCCAGCCAGCCAGCCAGCCAGCGCCAGTGCCAGTGCCAGGGCTGTCGACCGAATGAGAGAGAGAGAGAGAGAGAGAGCCCTAGAGCCTGCCTGTGCCTGCTGCTGCTGCTGCTGCTGACGACTAACCTTCCACCCCTCCTTCATCCTCGGCTCCGGCTCTGAGCTCTCCAACAAAGACACCTCCCAACGCCATCTCGACTACTCCCCACCCCCTCTCCCTCCTTCAGGATGCATCACTGACACCTGCCGCCCTGCTCTGTCTTTCTTCTTTCTCTGTCGCCTCGCTGTTGCCGCTGCTGTCTAGGTGCTGCTGCCGCCGACCGCGCGTGCGAACTGATAGTGCCCGCGACGGTTGCAGACGACGAGGCGGACAGGACGACGACCTCGAGGGATCAAGAGGACCACGCCGGCAGCAGTCTTGCTCTGTCTTGGCCGCACCGCAGTGCGCACGCGACCAACTGACCATACCTCCATAAACCCACGATAGCGACCGTCTGCCCGACTCGACCCAGACACGCATAGACCCCGCCTTCGCCCTACCTCCCTCCTACCATAATACTGTCGACCCCTCCTCAGGCGTGCCTCCTGCGTGCCCCTCCTCCCGCGAAGCATAGCATACCGTCCGCACCGTCATCACCGCCTCCGTCATGGCCGGCGACCTGCGCAGGCGGCCACAGCCCTCTTCCGGGATCCCGCCCGCTCCGAAGCTCTCCTCAGCACCTGGCGCAGACCAAGATGACCTCTCCAGGATATCACATCCCTCGGGCAGGGAGAAGAAGAGCGCCCTCACCCAGTTCATGCGCGGCTTCAGCTTCGTTGCCTACTTCCTGCTCTGCTGTGTCGCGTGCGTCGCCCGCCCCCCCCCCTTCCCCATCTCGCTACCTCTTGGCCGGCCACCCTGAGCTAACCTCGCCCCTCTTCAGCATCAACATCACCCAGTTCATTGGCGCTCCTCTGTACTGGATAAACCGCGACCTTTACTATGCCTACATGGCCTTGACCAAGGAATCCTTTGGCCTCTTGATAGTAACCATGACCAAGGTCTGGGGGCCCACCACGATACGCATCAGCGGCGACCCCTCTGTCGCCGGCCAGATCACTCGTGCCCCGGATGGTCGTGTCGAGTTCGACTTCCCTGATCGCATGGTCATGATAGCAAACCATCAGGTACGTCCGCTGACGAGGTATGGTCGCTTGTCCGGCCCTCTCTTGCCGCCCCCTAACCCCTCCGTACGGCGCCGGGGCGTCGTTTTGCGTTAGGGAATGCGCAACCGCCAGGGACTTGTAGGCGGGCACACAAGCATTCCACGTATCCTTGTCTGGCTGACTCTCATCATAGATCTACACCGACTGGCTGTACCTCTGGTGGGTGGGCTACGCGAACAACCCCCGCATGCACGGTTACCTGTACATCATCCTCAAGGAGTCCCTGAAGTACATCCCCGTCATCGGGCCAGGCATGATGTTCTACGGATTCATCTTCATGTCCCGCAAGATGGCCGTCGACCAGCCCCGCATGGCCTATCGCCTCGGCAAGCTCAAGATGCTACACACCGCCCCCGACGGCAGGGAGTATCTGAATCCCATGTGGCTGCTGCTCTTCCCCGAGGGAACCAACCTGTCCGACAACGGCAGGGTGAAGTCCGCGAAATGGGCAGAGAAGACCGGCATCGGGGATTGTGCACATGTCCTACTGCCGCGGAGCTCCGGCATGTACTTTGTGCTCAAGGAGCTCAAGGGCACCGTCGACTACGTCTACGACTGTACCGTCGCCTACGAGGGCATCCCGTGAGTGCTTGTCCCGCCCTGTCCGTCCGTCCCAAGGCTAGGCCTTGAGGGCCGCATCTCGGCTCCGACGCCCCTCTGCTGACCCTGACCCCACAGCCGCGGCGGATATGGCGAGGAGTACTTCACGCTGTCCGGTACCTACTTTCAAGGCCGGCCTCCCAAGTCTGTCAACTTCTACTGGCGCCGGTTCCGCATCGACGACATACCCCTGGACGATCACGACAGCTTTGACGCGTGGCTGCTGGAGCGGTGGTATGAAAAGGATGCCCTAATGGAGACGTATGTAGGCACCGGCCGCTTCCCGCCCATGGCCGCCGCACCGGGTGTGGCCAAGGCCGATCACAACAACTATATCGAGACCGAAGTCCGTACGAAGTACTGGTGGGAGTTCCTACGGATTTTTGTTGTCGTCGGCGTGTTTGCCCTGCTGGGTAACATTGTCGCTAAGATCTGGCATATGTCTGCACATGTGTTGGGCTGACCGGTCACTTGGAACGTCTGACGATACTTGAGTCTCCACTTAACGCGGTCGTTGGAGGTACCTGGCCTTGGGGATTCCGCGCTTCGTGGGCAGCTTCGTACGGTTTACCACTGCAGTAATGGGAAATCCAGGAACCAGTTGACACACATCGGGGCTAGAGGAGGGCTATACCATGGGCGGACGGTTTCGGTTCTTTGTTTTGATCTCGGAGCGGCGTCGTTTTGGCCGGTGTTTGAACTAGCGTCGGCAAACTTTCTGTTAAGGGAGGCACATGTCTATATTTTCCCCCAAGATCCGGGAACCTCAATCAAACGAACAAGGCCAAGCCTGTGACCACATATTTGGACTGCTGACGTTACCTGGGCTAGAACCACCAAGGGATTCCTGTCTGAGGTGTGGAGAGCTCGACGTCCTCGCAAAAAGAAAGAGCGTATAACAGCCCAAATTGTCTTTCCCTGCAGTAGAGCCGTGCGGTCCCTCCTATGTGCGGGCACGCACTCCTCCACGATCAGATGCACCCTCCCGCGTGCCGAGTCTCGTGTATACACGTCTTCTCCTTTGAGATGACTGGTATGCTCATCCTCCGTAGCCAGTCTCCTCCAGGCCATCGTGTGATACATAATGAAAAGACCCTAGCGCTAGGTTGTACGTGGCATTCAGGCCGGTCACCTGGTCTTGTTCCCTAGCTCTTCAAGGCGATTGCTCCTATCACCCATCTCAAAGTACAACCAACCACCCGAGCCATTACAGGAGCTCTTGCACATTTGCTCGTATCCACGCTGGAGTAAGATTTGAGCAATCGACGACTGAATTGTCAAAAGGTATATATATATTCCTTTGTGAGCCGCTCTAGACACCAATTGGAATCCTCTGCCACGGTCCATGAATCCAAGGTTCTCTCGGAAGAACTGGTTGCTTCGGCAGTAGTGGCATGAGTTCTCCCATGCCGAGGGCCGTCTTTTCAAAACCATCCTTGGTTATCAAATATCATGTGTTAAACGGTAAGCTTGAACCTGGTTGGAGCGGGGGTGTTTAAGTTCCGCGTATTCAGATCTCGTTGCAAGTTAGAGATGACATGGAGATGATAGCGATGTCCCGAGGTCGCCCAGAACACACTAGCCGCCCCCCTGGCGATCGACGGACTGCCAATTACCCACGGCCCTCACAACATTGGTGCCAGGGCGACGACGATCCAGTGGACTCTATAAATCCTCATGGTTAGCGTCTATTTTTCTAAGAGCCCTTTGGCAAGGTTCTCTCGTTTCATGTGGCTCACACTGCCTTCTCGTCCTTCAAAGGTGTCCAGTGCGTCATAAAAGCCTCGTCGCCTCGGAAGACGGCGGATCGTCTTGTCTGCAGGCGCAGCGCAGTGCTCACGGGCAACCCGGCTCGGAGAGCATTGCGAACCCGCATCTTATAATCAGACTGTTTCGCAATCATGTTCTGCCCAAGGAAACGGAAAACGTCGCTTCCCGCGACCATGGTGCTGGCCATGTTGGCCGGATTCAGCGCTTCCACGACGTCTTCCGAGTAGAATTCGATGACGAAAGTGTTTGCCCGGACAACGAGATACTAGGAACAAGTTAGATGTGTGCAATGCACGGGCGCTCCACAGCCTCTTGTTGGTTTACGCTCACCTTTGAGTACGCAGAGTGGAACTCGTTTATCTGGGAGCCCAGCTCTTGGCCCTCCATCCTCTCCAGTACTCCATTCTCCATTCCGGCGTCGCCAAAAGTAAATGGCATCTGGTCATCGTGCCGTACCCCGAGCGCCTGGAGCAGAGCCCGTCGCGGTGATGGTCTCAGACGCTGCCTGGTCGTGGACGGGGTCTTGAGAGTGGCATTTCCCTCAGTCCCATTCGTATCAGAAGTGGACAAGACCTTCATAACGTCGACATTGCTATGGATCGTTGTCGAGAAATTCACCTGGCCGCCGATGAAAAAGTCGGTCTTGCCCCTAGAGTTGAAGAGTGGCGCTATAGAAGTGGCTTGATCAGACAATCGCCCTCCGTGTCTCAACCCAGATCTTCGCCATCACCTACCAACATAAAGAAGATTCCAGAAGGGATCCCCATTCATCTTGTAGTTTAGGAGAAGCTCGACACTCTCCTTCCGCTCATGAATGGCTTTCTTGAGGCGCTGGACGGGTTGGCGGTCTGTATAGGTGCCTTGAAGGAACCTGCAGTTCCTAGGGATAATCTCGGGGCGTGTGTACCCGGTTATCTTGACAAAGCCATCTGACGCGAAGACGATCGGATTGTCTGCGATGCTGAAATTTGTGCTCAGGTTAATCGCTCGTTCCTCCAGGTCCGATCCCATCCGAATTACTTACTTTGGATTGGTAAGACAGAAACAATCTCCTAGACCTTGATACTTGAGACGATCGCTCCCAAGGGCTCTGGTCGCGCTCAATGCCAGCTGGTGCCGGACGAAGCGAGGGTAGATGTCCTGGAAGACGAGCGTCTCAACCTGGTCTTGGAGGTCCGTGAACACGGTCTCCATGGATGGGAATGCCTGGTTGATGAGCGACTTCATCTCCTTGTGAGCCCGTTCGAGCAGACCTCCGTTCACATTAACCTGGCTATGTGACCCAGGGGATATGAAAGTCTTGTGTATTGACGCCATCTGACTGGCTAGGTTGTTTAGCGTTGTCTTATACTCGTCGACCTTGGTGAGGAACTGCACGTTCTCGGCACAAAGCCGTGTCTCGCTGAACTTGAGGAGTTGATGTGCCGTGGTGGGGTTATGTAGGATGACCTGAAAGATGTTGTTGCTAAAGAAGTCAGGCATGTTCGATAAGGATGCTGTGCTTGTTACCGTCCTGCCCGAAATAGATTTTCGGACCGAGATTTCGTCCTCGCTGTATGTTCTCCTCAGCGACATGTTCCAGGCGGACTCCTGCGCCGTCCCGGCCGAGGCACCTGCTGGGTAGCCGCTCATGCCATTGTCGATGCTTCGATAAGATTTCTGATATGCAGGTGCCTGGTGTTGAGGTCGATCCTCTACATGCAGAGCCATGATGGGCTTCGACTCCACATCTTGGTATGGCTGGACATGATTCTGCACCGGTGTTCTCAGGTCCTGGTGGTTCATTATCAGGGTTGTCGTTCTCGATTGCGCCATGCCAAGATGACTTTGTGGTCTGTCACTGATCAAGCTGCTCGCTCTTCCGTCCCTGTTCTTGGAAGACGACGAATTTCTCTGGAGGGGTACCTCGTAGATTGGATTCGTCCTGAACGCCGTTGCCAGTCTGGCCTCGTGGCTTTCATACTCAGGTTCTGAGTCCCCGTCAACATCGGCGTCTACTTCTCCGAAGTCGTCACACACAACCAGGCGATTCAGCCTCGCGCCTAGGATAGGCGGTGGAGTAGAAGATGTCTCTAATGGGCCGGGACGTCTAACGAGCATCTTCATTGACCTATTACCATCAACATCTGTTTCTTCCTCCTCCTCTTCCCCGTCCTCTAAAATGACACGGACTCTACCTCGACAGGGCTCTGTCACGTTGGGGCACGCAACACTAGAGGCAGCTCCGCCGTTGTTGCCATCTGGGTTATTCTCCGATCTTGAAGACTGCCTGGGCGGAATTTCGACAGAACTATGTTCCCTGCCCACACCTGGCATTGGATGTCGAGAGGTTGTGTCAAGTACAGGAGCCCGCGTTGCGTGAGCGATTGAGTTCTTGGGGCCTCTCCCTGACGACTCGGTACCTAGCAATGATCTGGAAGCAGGCCCTGTGGTCATCTTGAAAGACACAGTTTCGTCGCCGTTGATTTTCTGTTCGGCGACGCCGGAGTCGAACCTGGTAAGGAGGGTGGGCCTGCGTGGGGGAGAGAGGCCGCCGCTGCGGCCGGTAAAGCTAGCCTCGCTGGTTGTGCTGGTCATTGTGAGGCCCGAGTGAGGCGTGGCCGCTCGAGGTTCTGGGTCCAGGCCGTCTGGGTTGTCCCAGTCAGGCTCGGCGATGGATCTCTGGGCCTCATTGATCACGTATTTGCTGACGTGGGGCAAGACCCGGTTAGGGAGCACGTCGAGATCGGTAGCTATGGCAGGTAGGATGTCCCCGCCTGGACGAGTAATCGATAACTATGTACTCGCCCTGGCGTTTAAAAATGGTTGCTGGACTGCTTGGACGTTGTGATGTAAGCGTCTCCCGGACTCTATGCACTCCCGTGGATCCTAGCGTTCACGGCCTGTGCCATTACGAAGTCACTGTCACCCCCCTTGATAGGTAAAGGTTTGCGCCTTGGAAACTTCCATCCTTGCTGTACTCCACCAGCGAACCCTGGCATTCTCGCTCGGAGTCTGCGTGCGATTTGTCGGAGGAGCGGACCCGACGAGCAGTGAGACTTTCATGGATGCATCGCCTGACGCTCCGATTGGTCTGGAGGGTGATCCGAGATTGCAAGGCCCCCGCAATCTTCATCTCTGGATCTGAGATCAATCAGGGTGCGGGTACCGGTGCGAGTTCCGAAAACATTCCTCGGCCTAAAGTTTCTCATCACCTGTGTTCGCATGTCCTAGGGCGATCCTCTTGCAAGGTCAAGGGCACTGCAAGGTCAAGCAGGTCTCCGTGAAGATGGCCTGAGGTTCTGCCCGGTAATAACCACAAGCTCTGTCTGTGTCTTCGCAGCGATTCGACCGCCCTCATTGGGACCGGGTTGACTGACGCGTGTTGATTGGCCGTCAAGTTTACAGTCAAGAGACCCACAAAATATGCATCCAGAGCACTATCTAAGTGGAGGCTACGGGCCGGTACAGCGATGTCTCTAGCTTGCCGCGCAACCCATGTCCAGACACCAGGCAAATCGAGATGACTGGGTAAGAATACAACCACAGCTGAGAGCCGATCGGCACGCATCCGGTATGGGGGCGTTGTCTCATGCTGTAATGACTGTGTAAGTACTACGCAAGTGCTGGACAGTACGGACCTGCATCGTTTTCGCAGACTTAGTGCTCCTGTCCTAATCTACCTTTGAAGAGTTTGTTAGGCTGGGCGAGGCTGGCGAAGAGGATTCCAATAGGGGCAGTCTTATCGCTGCTGCTTGCCGTGAGATTACAAGGGCATCCTGTCCTGACAGACGGGGGTTGAACTTTGCGTATTTGCGTTCCTGCGTTCGCAAGACCTGCGTGATATTACTATGGTATATTGATATTTTGTGGCGGGAGACCCCGGGAATTCCGGGAGGTGAGCAAGGAGGCAAGTAAGTGTCATCGCGCAAAGACTCAGACTCGAAGCGTGGCCACTGGTGCTGTACCACACCAATTTCGGGCTTCGTCCCCAAAGGATGGTATATTTGCGATGTGACAGACCCTATGCCGGAATGTATTGCAGTGTGAGATGCGTGTTGAAGAAACGTATGCAACCTGATGACCTGATGTACGTGGAGTTTTTGATCGTCGTCAGGTTCCATCCGAGGTTTCTTTGAAATTCCACAGACTTGTCAGTGCGCATTTCGTACTGGGCTTGACCCGGAAACTGTTTCAAGGCCCAGGGGCTGAATCGATCTGGGTGTCTGGGTGTCTGGGTCTGGATCACGGGTCACACATTATATCAGTGCAACCACTCCAGGAACAGGATCGAAGATGCAACCAATTCCGAATCAGACGATTTGTCTGACTAGGTCATGGAAGGTCAAGGGTGGACACGGACACAGTGGTACTGCACCCTGTTCTTGGAGGTATAGCGACTTTAATCCCCGGCGTGGTGGGTTAGGCTAAGCAAGGCCTCGTCGGAAAGAGCACAAATTCGGAATCTAGGGCTGCATAAGAGAACCACAGCCCTATAGAAGCGGCACCTAGATTGATTATGGAATGTCATAGTTGGCACATTGGAAATGCAGTCAAAACCCGTGCGGATTTTTCCGACTGTGGCAAAGGCAAAGGATGAGGTAGAACACGACGAAAGTATCCCTTTTGGCAATGTATGATAACATGTTGAGTCGATGTCATGAAACGGGGCAAAGTGCATACTACAGACCGAAGTCTTTCTTGCACATGCTCCGGTGGCCCCAAGTCTCAAGGAGTATGTCCACTACTCTCTCCGTTTTCCCAGTTCTGCCCTTTCCGCTTGACGCCTGGAATGGATTCTGCGAGAGTTACCACGGACATGGTCAGACTGGCTGAAGAGGCGGACGCCTCGGCTGGTCTCGTCGTGCACAAACCCCCTCTAGGACATATGTGTGGCCCTGCAGCTCTCATCACTACACACCAGCCACTTGATCATTGGATATATGAAGCACTGCCAACAGGAGTTTTGGTGTATCGAGATCTGATGTCAAGGCCGCCAACTAGGCCTCAGGAGAGAGACCAGATTGCCCGCAATACGTCAAATACCACGCGAGAGGCAAGACGCAACGTGCCAAGAGTGTTCATGGCTCCGAGTACGAAGAGATGGGTGTTATGTCAACGCAATGGATCTGGTAACGGGCCACTGATTTGCTGACGTCGCATGCACGTCTTGAGAATGGAAAGGTAGGTGCATGGCTAATTTGCTACGGGTTCCCTAGTTTGGCTATATTGGACTTGTGATGACCTGCCGACACGCAAACCAAAACACGGTCCGATCAGCAGCAACATTGTAAGTAGCATATCCATGACGTAACTGTATAGGGCTGATTATACTGGCGGATGAAGCACAGCAGCCCCTGGACGCTTAATGACGCTAGCCTTAACCATCACCAGCAACGTAATACATCTGCTCCTCAATGAAGCTTGCTGGCCAGGATAGCAAAAAGGGTCCAAGAACGAGGGCATCGCAAACTCCAGATAGCCATCATGTCTCCCAACCTTGTTGTCACCTCGCTTTCGACGCTTCGCGTGAGCAAGCACTACATACCAGCTCACGGTCGTCTGCCCAACAGCAGCATCCACAACAGACCGCTCCTGGTCTATTATTGTGCCCTTCAAGGCGACAAAGACAGCATCAACGGCAGTAGCAGATATGAACTCTCTGCGTCTGCTGTGGAGGCCCATCTGACATCTGTAGGAGTTGTCACGCCTCAGTGGCGATACTCCATGTACCCTACTACACACTTCCACAGCACAGCCCATGAGGTTCTCTGCGTCACCTCTGGGCGGGCAAGACTATGCTTCGGCGGGGAAGGTAACCCAGACCGGGTGGAGCTCACTGTCCAGGCTGGGGACGTCATGGTCTTGCCTGCAGGTATAGCACATCGCCTGCTTGAGGACATGAGTGAAAATCACAGCTTCGGCATGGTGGGGAGTTATCCGAAGGGGTTCGATTGGGATATGTGTTATGGCAGGGCTGGCGAGGAAGAAAAGGTCAACAACATCGGACGGCTGTCGTGGTTTCAAAGAGACCCCATATTCGGCGATCATGGCCCGGTTCTGGATGTCTGAAGCGTGGCTGAAAGAAGCGATCAAAGATCAATACTTGCGTTGGTTCTCGATCTGGTGACTCAAAAGCGGCAGGGCTTAGGACACTCCTGAGATGCTCGGTCAGATGCCATGACACGGCTATGGTGGATCAAAGAGTGTTAGAAGAAGTTGATTTGCTCTGGCCCTAATTCCTAGGTCGGCCGGGCATACTGCCTCGGACGGCTCCCTGGGACCGAGCTTCGCAGCTGACCCCGGCCTGGGCTAGCCTACGAGAGTGCAAGAAAAAGAAATGCAAAAGAAAGAACGACCCAGATGCGTACAAGTACTCCGATAATGCTCAGTCCGCTGTCTTCCCAAGTCTATGCCTTGCGATCTTGCATCCAACTACCCGCCGCAACGGATCTCCAAAGGTCGCCGTGGCCCGTCTTCAACGTATCGGATAGGCAGATACTATGATCAAACGCCTTGTCACTAGTGCCTCCATTGGTCATGTCGTCCAGCTCAATATGATCTCTGGCCCGGCGCGGGTTCAGCACCACTTCCGCAGTCATGTGACAAGTCCTCTAGCGTCAGAGTCATGCGCAAATTTGAGTGTCTCCGTTCGCATCCAGCGATCCCACATGGGCAGTTTCGAGGCGCCGTCCACTCCCGGTTCCACGGGCACTCAAAAGCCGCACTAGGCCCCTCACCGCTCCCAGTGTCGCCACAGGAGCACCTCGGGCGCGAATGATGTCCCGGCGCGACGTCCTTGCAGTCTGCAGGCGGCACTGAAGATCTAATGATGTTGTAGACGGTGTGCCGACTCTCTTTATGAGCCTGCTCTTCTGCCTTACGTACCTCGACAGACCGAAGTCGTCGGTGGTTGGCGGCTTCATCAGACCTCGCGTAACGGGCAGCCTGAATCCTCTTCATACTGACAACCATCGCGTCATATAGGTCGTTCCAGTGCCTGTCCAACAAGAGTTGAACGACTCTATTCCAATCCTTCTCCATGGGCGGTGCATGACCACCACACAGGCTCGAGACAGCTGACATGGGTGATTGGGTGTATGGTGTGGTTGTGATCTTGCCGCCGTCGCCTCTGGCTGAATGAGATGGGTCTGGGCTTGAACAACATAGAAACTCATCATCGTCACCAGTATCGTTGAGCTCTCCGTCATTTACCCCATCAGAAGTCTGTGTACCGGGTGTTGTGTGAATCTCGCCACCTTCTGGATCACAGCTATCGGGGCCAGAATCTAGTGTCGTGCCGCGCACGCCACAGTCGATGCCCTCTTTTTTCTTCTGACGTTTGGTGTTGTGGTCCGTGTCCTCGGCCTGGGTTGCTGTCTCGACAAGACCGGTGATATCGCAGTCGCACGCATCCTCGGAGCGATAGTCGTCTGAGCTCGGCTCATAATCGAGAATCGATACGCGTTCGTCGTCGTCCTGGTCGTCGTAATCGCCGTAGTCATCCCAAATTGCAGATTCTTCCTCCGAAGTCCAGCCACCTTCGTGGCTCTCTACATCTCTCTCAAGCTCAAATTCTGAGCCGTCTGCTTTGCTTTCAGGACACCAAGACTGGGTTGCTTCCTCATCCTGCAGTGTACTGTCCCACAATGTTGCACTCTGATGCTTAGAGTCTTCAGCCACCTCAAGCTGGTACTGCTGCCTCCTTTTCTCCATCTCCTTGTCCCTTGCCATCTCTTTCCGCTCGAAGTCTGCTTGCAGTTGAGCTTGTCTGTAGATCTCTTCAGCGTGGTCTTCTCTGAACCTGTCAAGGACCTTGTCGATCTTGGATTGTCGAAGGGCCGACCGGCATTTTCTTGCGGAGCTCAGCATGGCCTTACGGGCTGTGATGGAATGCTTCGAGGCTACACCTGGTGTAGAAGTGACTGACGGAGGAGTGCCTGTGATGGTCTGTAACTGAGCATGTGAAAGCCGGTCCTTGCTGGGATTCTCCTCGTTGGGATGCCTGGCGGTTGTCACCCCAGATTTGGTGGACGGAGCCTCCATCTCGATCATACCGATATTGAAAGCAATGAACGGGTAAGGGCTGGCAGGGTAGATTGCTGGAGCTGCTGTTATATCGCTCGGAGTTGAGTACGGGCGAACACGACGGTGAATCTTGATGACAGCAGAAGAAGATATCAACAAGCCACACCTGGTATTGCTGGGGGGAGGGAGGGAGAAAGGCTCCGAGAGATAACCCTGAGAGGTTGGAAGAGGAAGGGAAGGGAAGGAAGGGAGGGGAGGAAGGGAAGGAAGGGAAGGAAGGGAAGGAAGGGAAGGAAAGAAAGGAAGGGAATGAAGGGAAGGAAAGGAAAGGAAGGAATGGAAGGAAGGGAAGCCTGGATGGTGGCCTGAAGGAGAGAAAGAGAATGAAGGAGGGAGAGAGGTGATCTTGAAAGCAAAATTTTACCATACTCGAAGGGAGAGAAAATGTGTATTGTTTCTTACAGCTGACAATAGGAAAAATATGGAGCCATGGCGAGCATGGAGAGGTTCCCTTGTGCTTTCCAAGTCCCCTCGCTTTCCCTTCACAGTGGCATGTGTCCTTTGTGGCACAGCGACCTTGATCAGGGACTCACGCGATGTGCCTGAATCACGATGATGAGGATTTCAACTTGGATGCACATGTAATGGAATTTTCGTTTCCTCTGTTTTGTAGAAAGTAAAGATGCCCTTCACATCAATCAAGCACTGAGAGGGTGAGCTTGCACACCCTGTCTTGGGGATGCTAAAATAAGCAGGACAATGACTCCATTAAATGTAGTTGGAATATGGAGATAGAAGCGAGTGTGATATACAAACTTCAGCAACAGGACCTCAGGAATCGGGATGATTTGACAGCTGATGTAATCTCGAAGGATATGGCCCTCTAAGTCCAACTAAACGTCTAGGCGCACCGTTATCTGAGAGCAGTTCACTCGGGGAGCTCCAGTCAACATACCAGAGTTCTGTACAGAGGGAGAAGCACAAGGAGAGAGGCAAGTATGGGCTGGGACTACCTTCAAGCAAACAATGCTGATGAAACAGAAACCCAAGCTGACAGACCGTGTTGCGCACATGCTATCTAGATGGGGTATCGATCAATCATATCCTGTCTCCATAAAACTTTAAAAGGCTCCCTCTGCACGAGCACATATTTCGCTTCTTAGCTAGTTGGAGTCCCGTCTCCGGATGAATAACTCGACCACGGCGGACTGCTTGCCCTCCAAGATCTTCCTGTCCTTCTCACGGACTATTGCGGGTGCTCTGCAGACGACGTTGCCAAATATCTGTGCTGCTCTCCTTTCCCTTGCTTTCCGCCTTTCTAGTGCTACAATGGCGTCGGTGACCGAAGACGCTGTAGCTGTGCCGGGTGCAATGGTCAAACTATGCCTAAAGCTCAGTGATCTGCGGCCCAGTGCCCCGATGGCCCCAATGGCTCCTCCCTGGGGGACTGGAGATGCTGTGCTGAGCGCTTCGATCTCGCCTTTCTGGATAGGGGCAAGCTCTGTAACGACCTTGGCCAGGGTCGTGGTGAGGAACACGAAACAGATATTGTGGTTCGGTGCGTTCGTGAGAACGTCGAGGATTGCCATCTTGTCGTCTTCGACGGCATCTACAGAAGTGCCTGCCGCCGAGGATGGTGGCTGGGCCTGACCAAGGGCCCTGATTGGAGCCTGTTCGATTTTCGACCATAGGGGGATGCTGACGACACCGTCCGTCAAGCCTCGCAGGAAATGCAAGAGGACCTCCGCGACGGTCTCGAGACGTTGGCACGGGTTGATCTCCGGAAGAAAGGCGTCAGCGATGGGCCGGTCAGTGTCGAGAGTGTCGATCACAGAAGAAATGAGATCCTCGTGAGGACCGGCGACAAAGTCTTCAAAAGGCCATCCATGCTTGTCTCTAGGTATTGTGTAGGATCCCAGCATCTGCTCATCCGCGAGAGTCCGGTCGGTGAGGGTCTCGAGGGCCTCAATCAGCTTGAAAAGCTCCTTGGGCGCAGAGCGATGGATATCGAGGTCATGCGGGATAGCGCCCGTGTGTTTCCCCTCCGTTTGGTTGGCAAGAGACGCTACGAGTTCCCGAATACCGCCATCAGGGACCCGGATGAGCTCATCAATGGACCTGCCCATGCATGTGGGAAGCCAGACCGCTCGTACGGGGATGAAATAATCCCTGCCATCTGCAACACGTAGTACCAGTACGTCGTCTAGACCTATCTGTCCATCGTTGAGCAATCTAGCCTGTGACAGTTGGCTGACTAAGACTTGTATGGCGGCGTTCACAGTCTCGCCAGGCTCCAGTGTGACCTCCTTCCCCAGATCGACAGCTTCCTCGTCGGCCCCACTGAGTTCCGTCCTCGACAACGAGGTTGTTAGCCACTGGTGCCCTGAGCCGTCTTCCAGTTGCTCGGTGGATGGCTTTTCGACGAAGCTGAGCGTGGCTGGTACCCGGCCAGTGTTTGCAAGAGTGAGGTGAGCCGTCCGCCGCTCGAGGTACCTGACCTCGCCGAAGTCAATCGAATCAGGGCCGGACTGTGATCCTTCCGCGACGATGGTGATGGAGGGCCGACCCTCATTCTCGGCACGGTCAAGTTCCCAAGCCACCTCGGCGTGCACGTCGGCCTTGAGTTCCGGTACTACAGCGTCGAAGTCGAGGGTGAAGATGGCAGCGACAGGTTTGTGATCAGAAGAAGCGACCCACTGGTAGGAAGTGTAAACGTCAAGTTTGATGGCGTCCGCAGTGCTGTCTTCGTTTCCAGAAGGGAGCGCCGCGCGGTCCCCGGTGTCCACATACTCGTCGTAGTCCAACCCTGGTTGTCCTGCAGGTTCTGTGTCGCCATCATGTTCAGGGTCGTAATCGAACAGCACCTCATCATCATCCCCAGCATGATCGATACCGAGGGCTCTCATCTCCTCATCCCGTCTGCGAGCTTCCGCCTCTTCCCTGAGCTTTTGTTCGTATCGCTCCCGGTCTAGCCTCGTCCGAAATAAGATGCGATCGCACCAGCTCGGCGCCCTCTTCTTCTCACTCGAGTCGAAGACACCGACGGTACCCATGTCGTACTTGTACGACGGCAAGAACGAGATGGGCCCTTCACGCCAGCCGTCGTGAAATATCTTACATTGTTTCACGGCTTGTTGCAGCTGGTCATGTGGGAGCAGCGAGTCCAACGTTGCTTGTAGTGAGGAGGGGTCCCCACGGGGATCAGGGTCGAAGTCGTCCGGGTCGGGCAGATCGACAGAGTCATCATCGTCGTGGGGATTAGTGGGTCCGGTTATTGCAGAGGAGTCTTCTTCCTGCTCGTCCGTGCTGTCGGGAGCCCTTGTCACGATGATCGCCTCTTCCCCGTCCAGACTGTCGGTTTCCGGCCTGCTCGAACCGTACACACCCGTCGTGTGCAGCGTCAGGAGGTGACGTATGTCGTCGCCGGGAATCCCGCCGAGGCGGAAGTTCAGGTCGCCAAACCAAAAGGCGAAGTCCTCGTCACCGATCCTGTCCTGGTTCTCGGGCCGGTCATCCCCAGGCAATTGGATAGGGTCGAGGCGGGCGCGATCCAGGATGGTTCTGACGTCCCAGCAGCGGCGCTCGACAGTGGAGGAATCGCTGCCGCTGGAGAGATGGGAGTTGACAAAGACCATCTTGGTAGCCTCCCCGAGGACTATGCGAGCGATGGTGGCACCCTTGTTCCCAAACCAGCCTCCAACACCGGTGCCTACAGCCCTCGTGCTGATGCTCCCAATATTGGGGGCCACCTCTGGAGAGGCATACAGCAGAAGTAGCAGGCCCGACATGTGCTCTGAGGCAACAAAGGTATAGCCTTTGGGCATGGCAGCCTCTAGGGCGAGACACCACTTGTCTGTGGGATTTGCATCGGAATAGACATACTGGGTGACGGGGTTGAGGTTGACAACCTCCTGCAAACCAAGGACGTAGAGGCCGATCTTGTCGCCTCCGAGGATACGCGGGGAGTCCGAGTCCTGGCTAGGGTGGGTTCCTGATGGCTGTGTGTGTACTGTAGAGTATTGGGAGGGATCGAGGGCAGTCAGCCTGGCATTGTTGTTATCCCCATCGACGAACCATGCGGCCAGGTCTTTATCTGTGCCAGGGCAGGCGGCAACATTCCAGGTACCAACTTTGACACGGATGCGATGAGGTCTGGTGTATTCGGCACGACGGGCATAGAGGGCGCGATGGAGGGAGTTGGGGGTTGAGGAAGACAGGTCGACGGGCTCGGTGGTCTCCGAGGCAGACCGAGACTGGTTCGGGGGTGGAGCGTCCATATCAAGGCACGGACGGGGAGCGCGGCGGAGGGTCAATTGTACTCGGATGCGGCTACTTCTGAGAGCATGTGCGGCTTATAAGCTGTGCATCTGTGTGAATGGAGAGATCAGCGGGAAGAGCCACAGCCATGACAATCAATGAGCAATGAGGAGCCTGATCCGGTTTGAGACGCAAGGCTTGTCTGTTGCGGGTGCACCTCCCTCTCTCCTCATCGCCGTCGTAAAAGACTCACACAATGATCCAACCAGAGGCAATAATGCATTCGACCAAATGATTCCTATACCGCGCACCACGAAAGAAGAGCAGCCCAGATCAGAACTCGTGGTAGATGGTGGGTTGCTATATCAAACTCGCGTATGGACGACGCCACAGGGAGTACATGGTCGCATACGGATCGTGCGAGTGTGTGCGTGGATACCAAGCCGGAGGAAGGACGAGGGATGGTGGACGGTGTACAGTGGACGCGACAAAGAGTTAGCCAATGCTAGAGTAGGCTGTAGCCTGGACACGGCTGATGAGTCCTCAGGGCGACTAGAAGAGAAGAAGAGGCATCCCGTACTCTACTGTGTGAGCAACAAGTCCAAGACGGGCAGGACGAAGACCTCTGCTACTGACGTCGGCCTGCAGCTGGCCCCCAGCCGTCCTTGCAGCGACGAGCCTTGTTGGTGATGCCTGCCGCCAGTCTCAGATCGATAAGATAAGAGCTCCTGATAAGATCAGCTATCCAGGCCATGGCCCAACGTCACTCCCTCTACCCAACAATACCTTGACAGTATGATAGCCCCTCTAGTTTTTGACAGCCTCCGAAGCCCATTCTCGATCTCTCTCCTTTTATCTTCCACGCCATGATATCGCTCATGCATCATAGCACAGACATCAACACGCATATCAGCTAGCTGCCTTCCCAGCAACACAAGCTGGCAGCAGCTCAAACATGCCACACCAAAGACTCGTGGCATACTGGACCTCGACGCAGACATACTTGTAACCCTTGAGCACTGGCTGCGCCGTACAACACCACGCCTCTCTCTCGTGTCCTTCCTCACTGTCCTGATCTCAGATCCGGACTCATCCCGCATACTTTCCCCAAATTATCTATTCCTCAGCCTCGAGTCCTACACTCGGCTTCAGGGCTGTGACGTACAGCCTGGAATGTGCGCTCAGTTCCCTGATACCCTCCCAATGCTGCTTCTCGAACATCTGCTAAGGCTTCTCGCAGCAATTAGGACCTGTCACCCTCACTCGTCTTGTCACTCGGTTTCGACCCTCGGGCTTGGCTCTGGCGCCAGCATTCCCGAGGCAATATGAAGCCATTGACACCCCGGAGGTCTCGACGCCACAACCAGCCCGCTACCCGCGCGGCGAACCCCGTGCCCGCCTCCGACTACGAGTCCGACGGCCCGCACGGAGGTCACAACGCCCAGTTCGGACAGTCCACCGTCACCGTCACGGCCACCGCGACGGCCACGGCCACCGTCACTGCCGGCTATCATGATGTGCAACCGGCACAAGGTACTCGCTCCATCGGCGACATGAACCTCAGCGTCATCAAGCGCCATGAGCCCACCGTCCAGTCCTATGTGTCCATGTCCCACCACGTGCTCGTCTTCCAATGGGACGACGCCAAGGGAGATTGGGGCGAGGAGCTCTTCAAGGGCCCGCTCTTCATCTGCAACCAGTACCCCGACATGTCTGCTGGCTCTCCCGTCCCGCGTGCCTGCATCTTCCTCATCAACAGGGACTCGCCCGAGAACTTCATCCTCGACCTGACCACCGTCCTGGACTGTCAGCGGAATGAGAGCCAGAATGACTTCTTCGAGCTCCATGCAGCTACTCCCTCGGCGGGCGTCGTCCACTGGGGTCTCCTTATAAGGGAATCAGACAGCCTAGACGATACCTGGGCTGCCCTGCGGGACCGATGGCGTGCTGTACAGAGGGTAGCTACCTAAATACCAGAGCATCCACCCATACACCAACCGGAGCCAACAACAGCCCAGCCGATTGTTTCGGCGAGCGTGCTAGTGATGGCCACTCCCTTGCTGTAATAGCACCAGCCAGCGCAGTACTTGGTGGTGCTGTTCCAACCACATTACCTGCGCCCCCGCTGCCGACAATGTCGCCCATGTAAAGAGAGACCTAGTATTCCGCATAACCCTAGCATTTATTTTGATACGGGAGCATAGGGTTTGCTCTTTTAGATTTTCTTCTTCATTTTCCCCCCTTTCTTTTTCCTTGTTTTTTTCTTTCTTTTTTGCCCCGGGGTGATGACAGCCGCGTACTGCCGTCAGGCTGATTCATGTCCGAGGCCCCACTTAGGGCCACGTCGAAGTGTCGAAGTGGTTTGCCCCTTAATCTCCACGGAGGCGTGTACACAGTACTGGTCACGTAAAACTCACACCTAATTGGTTGGCGGAGTGCGTACACCACCAGTTCTCCACAGGCATCTGACCAGGATGGTTATTTTTTGGTACAAAGCCACTTGCAAGTTGCGCCCACATGCCGTTCCCACCAAATGCTACCATAGTAGATTGACAGCTCCGATGCTGCGACAAGATCCGAATAAAGACGAGCATCGCTTCAACACATCCTGCGCTATGCTCTGTGGAGACACTGGGAACCTCTCACCTCCGAAATCATCTTTTGTGTGCACCCGTTTGCTAGGCCTTTGGTCCAAGACATGCATGTCTGCTCGGAGATAGGCGTCGGATTACCGCATGGACAGAGGCTGTTGTCACGACATAGGTGATGATCTTCCGACCTCGTGCGAGTTTAGGGCAAGCAAAATTGGTGCAAGGCAGTGCTTCAGTGCTTCTTGATGTGGCTTGTAGGGTGATGGTGAACTATATAGTCTCCGAGTACAGCTCCCGCTTTGACCACTCTCCAGCACTGATATCCAGCATTGCTCTTGACACCCATTCCCCTCTTTGCATATGCATACATTCACATTGATAACAATCATCAATCAGTCGTTCACTTGCGGGTCAATTGCCAAGTAATACTATGGGTGGCTCAACACGAAGGCTGCTCAGGCTGTTGGCCTCAGGCTCTGTCAGCTTGAGCGCAACTTGGGCAGCATCCTTGAGCAGTGTCTGCACTACGGATTACATCTCGTCGGCTCTGCCCTCATCGGGCGCCGACATCCCTCTGGGCATCACCTTCGACTCGACGTCAGTAACGGCCAGCATTTATACCAACTATACTGTGACCGATGCGACATTCTGGCCCGACTCTGTTGTGGAATTCTGCGAGGTATCTTTTGCATACAGCCACCAGAACCTTGACGATCAGCTCGTGGTCACTTACTACATGCCGAGCCCGGAGGCATTCCAGAACAGGTTCTTAGCCACCGGCGGCGCAGCCTATACCATTAACAACGGATCAGGCGGGGCTGACATGACTGGTGGTGTGTCTCTTGGTGCTGTGTCAGGCTATACTGACGGAGGTATGCCATACTACGGCGGGACCAACTTTGACGATGTTGTCCTTCTGGGCAACGGCACTGTCAACTGGCCAATGGTGTATAACTGGGGCTACCGGGCCATTGCTGAGATGACCCAGATCGGCAAGGTCTTCACCAACAATTTCTACGGCGCTACAGCCACCAACTCCTCTGCCACCTCCAATAACAAGCTGTACACCTACTACACAGGCTGCTCGGAAGGAGGCAGAGAAGGAATGAGCCAAGTCCAGCGTGCCCCAGAACTCTATGACGGCGTCATTGCTGGGGCTCCAGCGATGCGCTATGGCCACCAGCAGATGAATCATCTTGTCGCCCCTGTGCAGGTTAAGACCATTGGCTACTACCCTTCGACCTGCGAGTTTGACACGATCGTGAACGCGACCATGGAGGCCTGCGACGCTTTGGACGGCAAGGCTGACGGGGTCATCGCACGCAGCGATCTTTGCAGTCTTGACTTCAACATCTCCAGCCTGATCGGCACTTCATACGCGTGTGCCGCCAGTTCTTCGACGAGCATAGGTCTGGGCTACGGCAAAAGAAATGCCAAGAGACAAAGCACGACCACTTCTCCGGCGGTAAATGGAACTATCTCGGCGGAAGGTATCCTGGTTGCGCAGACCTTGCTCGCCGGCCTGAAGGACTCCAAGGATCGCCAGGTCTACTTTCCCTTCCAACCTGCTGCCGGCTTCGGCGACCCAACCGTTTATGATAGCGACACAGGCAGCTGGACAATCACCAATCCCGACTCCAATGGCGAGTGGGTTACCAAGTTCCTAGACTGGCAGGATATTGACTCGTTGGACCTAACCAACGTTACGTACGACAACTTACGGGACTGGATGATTAAGGGGATGGAGCTCTACACCGACTCACTCCAGACTACTCTCCCCGACCTTACTCCCTTTTACGAGAAGGGCGGGCGTCTGCTACACTACCACGGCGAGGCCGATACCAGCATCCCACCAACCTCTTCCATCCACTACCACGAATCCGTGCGCAGCATTATGTACCCCGACTTGTCCTTCGAGGAAGGCAATGAGGCGCTGAACGAGTGGTACCGGTTCTACCTTGTTCCTGGCGCGGCCCATTGCGCTACCAATGACCTGCAGCCCAATGCGCCGTTTCCCCGTACTAACTTCGCCGTTATGATCGACTGGGTCGAGAACGGTGTTGTGCCCACCACCCTCAACGCTACTGTCATTGACGGCGACCTGGCCGGCGAGACAGGCCAGATCTGCGCCTGGCCCTCGCGCCCGTACTGGACCGACAACAGCACCATGCAATGCCAGTCCAACCAGTCTTCGATTAGCACTCTGCTGTATGACTTGAACGCGTTCACGATGCCCATCTACTAAGTCAATGGCATTCTACCAAAAGTAACCATGGGTGTACTTGGGGAACTGAGTATCGCCCACATTTATGGCCTTTTGCACCTTCTCTATATATATTTACAAGCGAATGCGATGTATATAGTCACTTGTCTTATTTACCAAGGTTTATGTACAAAGGGTAGCAGTTATACTTGATTGGAAATACATCAAAGTCTCAAATATCTCTTCTTTTTGATTTTGACCTCTTGCCGACTGCAAAGTCTATCTGTATCAACTAAGAATACAAATTCTATAATGCATTTGATTCCAGTCAAATAAGTATTCATTTATTGCTTTCAGTTGCATTAAGAGGGTTCTATAACATCATTAAGGCCTGGACGAAACTCGAGATTCATATCCCCTGCAACTTGTTGGCCACTTGATTTAGCATGTAGATATAGTTCCATGTTGTCCACTCTCTCAGATTATATCTATTTAGCAAACAGTAGTGCCTCTTGAGCAGTTGCTGTCATCTGTATCTGGGTTGTCCTAATCATAACGAGTCAGGGGGTAGACTTTTGGCCCGACTCGAGCTATTCCAGATTGGTATAAGGGGCCCCAAAAGGGGCACCCAGGAAACTCCCATGAACACTCAGCTCCGTCTGGATACTACCTCATCCATCCCGTTAACAGTGTGGCTCCAACTCTCGAAGGCAGACCACATGACTTTCCCCAAAGAATATACCATAGCTGCCTCTTGTTGTGCTGGTGTAAGAGTGTTCCATGAGTCAGAGTACCCATGCTCAGGAATCTGCTCTCGGATGATTTTCCAAGGTGAGGCTGGAGCTTTTCGCAGAACCTCTCTGTCTCGTCGTCAGAACTCTTTCTGGATTGGCATAAACGACTAGCATTATGAACACGGTGAATTCTAGGAAGCTGTACCCCGGGTAGCAAGCATGGCACCCTGCTCATTCGAGAGGCGCCAATGAAATTGTTGGGGATACGAATTCTGATCCCTCCTGATACAGACTAAAGTTCTAGATATCAGTTCTCGGTTTCCATGACCCTAGCACAGCGGTGTGCTTGGGCCTCTATCAAGAGCGAAGTTCCATAGCACCGCTGCCGATGTGTGCATTTGGAATTAGTTCTGCAGGTACCAAGGTACATAAGGGCCTTAAATGTCTGAGTGCTTCGATATTTAAGGAAGGAAATCATGAAGTCACAAGGGCCAAAGTCAAATGATCAAAATCTACTATAGACCGGGCGAATTCACACACGGATTCAAATTTCATATTTCATGTGTTGTATGTAGCGATTGCGCCAGAGATTCGATAGAACACCCTATTCAAGTGGCTACCACTGCATACAGAATATCTATAGCTTTAAATAGCAAAGACGCCGGCCTGTTGCAGCGATCAGGTTGAGCGTGCGCTGTGGTAATACTGCGCATAGCCGAAAACCTCACTAAATTCTATATCTTATTTTCTAACTCTAACCCGAAGTCAAGTCAGAACCCCGGGTTTCCGGCACCCTCCCTTTCCGGCACCCCAGCCAGCCACGCCGCCTCTTTAACCACCACTATTCCTTGCACTTTTCTCAACTAATTTAAACCTAAATAACTTCATTCTTTCACAGAACCTTTCTCAAGCCATTATAAGGCCTTATACTGAATCCGAATTAGCTCAGGCTATCAGGCTATTACAAATAACTTGTCTCAGAAACAAGCCTCCTTCGAATAGGGTATTCCGAGAACCACTCTTCAAGGTCGTTTAGCAGGAGCCACTTCGCATAAACAAGCCCACCAAGGTGATCAAAGGCTTTCTATTCATCAGGAAGCTAAATTGGTTCAATGAATTCTAATTCAAGAGAGTCTAGGACTTCCTCCTAGCTATTCAGAACTCAGATACTTTGCTCAGAAGATCCTTATTATTCAGGGAGACACTTAACCCTTAAGAAAAAGATGGACTGAATATTTCTTAAAGAGGAACCCAGAAGTCAGAGTCAGAAAAGCTCGGAGGGTTGCTCCAGCTTAAACTAATAGAGCAACAACAGAGATAATAAAGCCTTGGTTTCGCTTATTCGATCTTCCTCGGATCTATGCTATCAAGCTGGCTAACTGATAGAATATAGATGAGGCTGGAATAATAGAAGACTAAGAAGAGAACGGAGTAGTTCTTGGAAGCTCGTTTTCACGTTTAAATTTAAACGAAAAAAACCCTGGATCAAGAGCCTGGATTTCCTTCTTTGAACGCATATCAGCTAGCTGAAAAAGATCTTTATTTCAAGCAGCCAGCTAGCAGATCCTTTCGAAGCTAGATTGTTAATCTTGGATAGCTATAGCAGCTATATAATAAACGAATTTATATAAGAGTGCTTTCAGGATAATATTCTATTGATTTATTTACTTCTTTATACTTTTTATATGCTTTAACCTCTTAATCTAAATGTCTTTTCTTCTTTTATAAAGGCTTATAAAGGGAAATTTAGTCTCTTAGACTAATAGGAAGACTCTTTAGTTCTAAGCAAGCGACTATTTCTTCAGAACTATAGCCAGGCTTGTACAGAAGGCCTTTCTAGCCAGAACATCAGGTCTAGATAGAAAGCTTCTAGCTTGTAGCCTCTCAGCTTGGCTAAGCTATTCTTAAGCCCTCTTCTCCTCGGGAACATCCAACAATATAATTAGATCCAATTAAATTCAAGTTTAAAAGCATCAATAAGATCTGATTCAACGTCGAAAACCTCTTTAAGCCAGCCAGATGTATATTCGACTCCTAAAAAAGCCAAAGATCTATACTATCAACTATAATGAAATCGACATCAACCTTTAACTATGCAAGTATAACGTGTGCTATTCAGAAAGAAAAAAAAGGCATAGGATGAGAGGGATCTGGCCTTGGCTAAAGCTCTGGAGGAAAACAAAGCTTTAAAAGCACAGGTCGAGAGTACTAGACCTAGCAAAAGAAGAAAGGTTGATATAAGTTCAAATTCGAAATTTGCAGATATTAAGGCTGTGGGGAAGGCTCAAAATGCATTTAATAAAATAAAAAAAGAAGACGACGATGAAGAGAGCAATATCGAATTAATTACTAATAAAGGGGATTTTATTGTAGTCGCTGAATAGAGCAGAAGGGTATTAAAATTAATATATATATATATAGTGTGGCTGACCAAGGGTGCCGGAAAGGGGGGATGCTGGAAAACCGGGGTTCTGACTTATTAAAGATGTGGCAGAGTTTGATTGTTTCAGCAGCATCTTTAGTGCAAGTTAATTAGCGCATTCAAGCACAGGCACAGACTTGTGTGAAGGCAACCAACGCCGAGAGTTAATTAATGGAACGATGATTCAGTTGACGATGTATAATGCAAAATCTCGGGCACAAGCTAACACTCGTCTGCTCAGGCTTCTCTAAACGTCCGTAAACCTCCGATCACCCTGCACTAAGCATGTTGCCTTGCCTGATGGGGCACATCATTTAGTATAGATATGCACTCTTGATCAAATCCGCTGCTTCCTCAGCAACAGCGTAGACTTTCGTCTGCGTGTTTGCTCACGGAATGATGGGCATGATACTTGAGTCGACAATCCTCAGCTTGTCAACTCTATATACCTTGAAATCCGAGTCTACCATGCCGCCCTTGTTATTAGGTAGCATAGCACACGTCCTAACAGGGAGGTTGTCACTAAGCGTTATAGCATGGATGTACTCTCTTGCCTTGTCTAGGGTGTCGACTTTTACTCTGTTCAGCCTAGGCTGGGCACGTCGGCTATTGGGTTTAAGGAATTTCACCAGCAGCTCTGTTTTAACGAGCACCTTAATAGTTATCAAGTGACATGTAAACACTTTGTGGAGTGGATAGCTTAGATAACGAGGATCGATGGTCAGGTCGGCGTTGGGATCCCTAGAGGAAATGTGGCTGCTTCTGCACAAGAGCGAATGAATGAGAGCAGCTCCCAAGCTCAGATAGTCGCCTTGGCATGATTGGTAGTTATTCCTTTCTGCATTAGACTATTATGCAGATTCACCTGCGCAAGAATAGCAAATCATACGCCCTTAGGTTTCGATAGATTCTGCAAAAGCTCAGTGACGAACTAGCTATGAGAGCCTTTGAAGTCTGATACACTAGTGAGCCCTGCGTATGCTTCCTCTACAATCTTCTAGAAGCTGTTCTTTGTCTCTAGATCAAGCTTCTTCAGGGCTGTTAATATAGTAGGCATAAAGGCATAGCTGATTAGTGATACACCTACTAGCGGCCTTGCCTTGTGCTTTTGATACATCTGCATGAATATCTCGACTATATCTGGTTTCCGGCGAAGGAGACAGTCACCTGTCATAATGCCGTCAGCAACCTCGAAGCTCACGCCTGTCATGATGTGATTCTGGAGGTTCTCACCCACATTAGGATTGTCCGCTATACAAGTAATGCTGACCTTGTCCAGTACTCGCCTATCGCTTACGCCTGAAAGCTCCAGCAATTTAGCGTCTGGAATGCATTCAACAGTTGCATTATTACACTCTAGGCAAAGAGAGTTATTGATAATTGGTTGTTGATTTTGTTATTGATACATCGCCCCTGCCCAACAATCGCATGTATAAATGTTAATACCCTTGTAACCTAACACTGAAACTAACTCGCATACTTGAACAAGATACGTGCTGAGGAAAGACTGAGGGTATGTACTGTACAAATTACCTGTACAAACTACCTGACTCCCGCAGCGTTGTTGGGGGCATTGCATGTAAAACAAGGTTCGGTTGATGACCTTAATGCCCGTCTGAGCCTGTACCACAGTAACGGTGGCGTTGGCACAGCTGGCACAGTGTGTACAACACTCAGAAACTTGTGCGCCGAGAATATCGTTATACTGAGATGGAATGTCTCCTAGCGCCTAGTAGCTTAAGAACCAACCCCTTTTCTACTTTGTATCTTCGAGTTATAAAACATACCTAGATATCTGAAAGCCAATTGAATAAACCCGGTGGACAGAAATTTCCTGAAGGAGTAATAATATTGGTCTTGTCGAACTGTCTGGTCCGTAGTCAGTCCTTTTGTCTTTACCACGAAGCCAAAGGAACAGCAGAGCGTTACACGGCCAGATGTCAGTTTACACTTGAATTCTTTTTTGCTGAGGCACATGTAAAGTGGTGCTCTAGAATAGGACACAAGGCGACAATAGCATACTAAATACTTCTATCGACGCAACTGCTTTACTCGTGACTGGGCGCTATAGGGGAAATCCCCGCATAGGGTGCGCAACAGTGCTAACTATTTATTTAGTACATGTGGGTTTCAGCTCATTGTTCATAGCTAGAAGTTCATCATCCATGGAAAAAATGGACACGCCAAACCTTATTTTCTATGAACAATAAGCTGACTACATATGGAGAGCATATAGAGAAACATAGAAAGTTCATTTGTATCTGAAGTAATTTGCATCTATGATGCCTTGAAAATTGCGTAAGATGCACAAGGGAATATATGAGATATTAGTATTTGCTAAAGATATAGTCTAATTCCCAGATGTTTGCATATGCTGAACATAGGCTCTGTATATGGTAATGTGGCCAATACCCGACCGCGAAATGCAGTCTTGATACCCCTCTCCCACGTGAAAAAGAATAGGCCAAAAACACGCTTCATTGGTCAAACCCCTCATTCCAAGAATGCACCCCCCAAAACCAAAAAATAATAATAATCAGGAAACAAGAGCAATTTATCCGACAGTCCATGCTCACTTAGTACGGGCAGGCAAAAGACCTTCCTGGCCACAACGTTTCCGCTATTTCGCGCACGGGAAATCTCACCCCACAATCATCTCCGACCCGTAGTGGTACGACATTATTTCACGCTAAAGCTCCTCACGTCTCGGAGCTCTTTGCGTATCCACGCTCTGTTCGACTGACCCGAGCAGCCGGGTAGTTCGTCATCGGCAGATGCAACGAAGATAAGTAGCAGTTCTCGATTATTTTCTTACTACACGTGGTTGCCCTTCTGTCTTCTGACAAATACCAGTTCCTACGCGTGCCGTGAAGTATTGACCGCCATGAATCCCCAAGAGTCTTTCGTTTGGACCACATTCCAACCCGAATCCTTTTGGGCCCGGAAACGCAATGTGGTCCTCAAGAATACGATCCCTTTCCAGCTGGATATGCTCAAGTCCACGGGGAGGTACGATGCATTTGATCTGAAGTGGCATTCTATTTACGATGATGAACCCGCTACATGGCCGGTCCCGAAGCATCTTTTCTGGGACTCGGATGTTGGCAAATGGATTGAAGGTCTTGCTTACTTCGGAGACCTCGAGAATGGCGACAACTCTCCTCTCGACCAAGCTGCCGAAGACCTCGTCCAGAAGATCATTAAGGCTCAGCAGCACGACGGCTATGTGAATATTCACTTCACCGTGGTGGCTCCCGAGGAACGCTTCTCCAATTTGAGGGATCTGCATGAACTGTATAATGCCGGCCATCTCATTGAGGGTGCCTTGGCTCACCAGCTACGTTTCAAATCGGACGAGTTCATGAAGCCAATGGAGAAGTATATCGATTTGCTGCACAAGACATTTGGACCTGACGAGAGTCAGAAACACGGTTATCCGGGTCATCCCGAAATTGAGCTGGCCCTGATACGGTTTTACAAGCGCACCGGCAACAAGAAAGCTCTCGAACTGGCTCAGTATTTCGTTGAAGAGCGAGGCAACACGGCGGGTGCCGATGGGAGGCATTACTATGACGCTGAAGCTGAAGCGCGAGGCGAGAGCATCCACACCGCGCCCTCGTACTATCCAGCTGCTCGAAGCTACTGGTAAGTCTGCCATCACAAGATTATCTCAGAACTATAATGCCAACGAACCTGGCCCAGGTATAACCAGGCACACAAGCCAATCCTCGAACAAGAGACCATCGAAGGCCACTCGGTCAGAGCAATGTATCTTTTGACCGCCGTCGCCGACTTGGCTGTCCTAGAACCCAAGAGTTTTGGGGTAAAGTATCTACCTGCGCTCAAGAGACTATGGAGCAATATGGTCAATCAGAAGATGTACCTGACTGGTGGAATCGGAGCCATCAGCAAATGGGAGGGCTTCGGGATCGACTACTTCCTACCTCAATCTACTGATGAGGGCGGTTGTTATGCCGAGACTTGCGCGGCGATCGGCGTCATGATGCTCGCAGAAAGGATCCTCCAGGTGAGTGTTCGATGAGAGCTCCACCCCCCATGAGATATACTAACATGACCCAGATCGACCTCGACGGCCACTACGCCGACATTCTCGAACGCGCTCTCTTCAACGGCATGCTCACCGGCATGTCCGTCGATGGCAAGGCCTTCACCTACGTCAATCAGATGGCCACCTCGGAAGAGGATGCGTCCAACAAGCGTGAAGAATGGTTCGAGTGCGCGTGTTGTCCGCCGAACATTGCAAGAGTCCTCGGGCACATCGGAGGCTACTTGTGGAGTCCCAAGACCAACTCCGAAAAGTCCGCCACCGTCAACGTTCATCTATACGCTGCGGCGTTGCTGGACTACACATTAGACGGTAGTCAAAACAAATTCAAGCTGACCCAGAAGACCAATTATCCATGGGAGGGTACTGTCGATTTCGAGTTGGAGAATCCTTCTAGAGTTGAACTGGACATCAACATTCGAGTACCGGCATGGGCAGGCGGTGCTTGGGAAGTGAGCATCGTGACCTTCCTCTGCCGCACAATTCCCTCTGGGCTAACTTCGTCAACAGATCAGCCCCCAGCCTTCCACGTCCTTGAACCAAGGCTATCTGCGCCTCGATGCCGCCTATCTAAAGTCTAACCCCCACTTCAAACTCACAATCCCACTGGTGCCCCGCCTCCTCCGTCCTCACCCCTTTACGCTCCAACGTATCGCCGTCCTCGCCTGCGGACCTCTGATCTACTGCCTTGAAGACGTCGATAACTCCTGGGTCGCGGATCACTTCAAGTCACTCGTACTAGCACCGAACATCACGCAAGTCGATGAGCTAAGCAAACACGTTGTTGAGGGGAAGAAGATGGATTTGCCGCTGGGCGAGACCTATATCGGCATCACGCTCAAGAAGGGCGGGATCCTTATCCCGCAGGATGAATTGGCACCTACTTTGGAGGCGAAGGATCTTGGGGCGCTCGTCAATGGCAAGGAAAGGGTGGATCTTCACTTCGTGCCGTATTGGGCGAGGGCGAATAGGGGCGGGAAGCACCAGATGCGTGTCGGCATTAGAACGTTGGATTGATTGACATGAGGTTTACACGTGGGAATCGAGTGACAAGATGCCTCATGGCGAACATTAGATAATGTCTCTTTCAAACTTCGAGTGGAAGAGAGAGCCTTCTGGTTTTCGGGGGGGGGAGGGTTCCTTTTGTTTGCATTAGATAAGGGAACAACGAGGGCCTCGTCATAAGATTGATGCCTTTCGGCCATTTTCGGCCATCACGCTTCGCTCTAGATAGTATATACTCGTGGATAAATGTTCCTTCCCCTCCGAAGGAAATACGGCAGAAAATTCACCTAGCAAAAGCTCTCACACTTCCCTCGGGGCGAGTTGCCCATACTTATTCCCTTCGTTACTTCATCAGTTTGGTCCTGGCCTTGTTTTGAGAGCTCCTGGGCTCCGAGGATGTGGCCGACTTTGGTTTGGGGGGAGGGGGGGGTGGAATCAAGTCTGTAGTCAGTTACGTGATTGGCCGATTTTGAAGATGCTAATCAGTAAACAATATTATTCATCTTGAATAATGCGCCTATCAAACATTCTCAGTTTCTTGTTCCCCGGTTGGGACCTGCATCGACGCCCAATTTCTTCACATTTCAGACGTGTCACAGTTGCGAATAAGCGATTCCTGCCGGTGTCCAGGAATTCGAACTGAAATCGGTCCTTTTGAGACCTTACCACATGTCGTAGAACAGATGGGTAGCAACTTTCGCTTTGGCCTTCACACTGGGACACATTTAGGTCTGCGTCCTCACTGGACGAGTGCATCGGTCAAACTTGATGAACATATTGCAGGTTATGTAATAGGCCATACACAAGCACTAGATATCCTCAAATATCTCCTACACACTCATATTATGAGACAGAAATGCCTCAACATCTCTCCTTTCCAACGAAGATGTTTGGGAAGATCACACGTAAAAGTTCATATCATTCACGTCATCTCTGACGACTCGTTTCAGTTGGCCTCATCAACATGCGCATGGCTATGCTTCTCCGAGATGGAGCCCTCCCGGAACTTTGCGGCTCCGTCGACAGCAAACTGATCGATAGTGGTGTACTTGAATTTACGGGCGGGGACGTGGTTGTCGAACATGAGGTCAATCTCGCCGAAGGTGCGTCCCTTGGTTTCGGGTAGGCGGAACCAACACCAGATGTTGCAGAGGAGGTTGGTGCCGGCGTAAAAAAGACCGGCTTTGGCGCCCCAGTTCCAGGCTAGAGTATACTTGCCAGTCAAAAGCTCGTTGATTTCTAAAGAAGTAGACAAAGAGACTTACAGGTGGCAGAAAGCATGCGAGGAGTGACCGAGTTGTTGAATATACCGGTTAAGTTGTAGACAAAACGGCCGATAGTGATGGTCTTGTACCTCAGTCTGCCTGAAGGCGTTTCAGCGACGATAGGGTAGCAAACAGGGCCGATGGTGGTCATGTTGGCCAAGGTGGAGATGACGAGCAGGATACCGACGGTCAGCTCGGCCTTTTGGCTGTTATCGAAGCCTAGGCCACCGATGGCGACAAGACAGAAGAACATGAAGATCATGCCACCCATGTACAACGTGGCGCGTCCCAAGCGAGGCATGAGCAGCCAGCAAATCAGACCACCGATGATGTAGCATGCTGATAGAGAGATATTGAGATCGAAAGCCTGTACTTCGGTGAAACCGGCGGCTTCGAGAAATACAACCGAGTATCCGAGGATGGCATTACCGCAAAGAATCTGCGCAGCCCAGACGACGCAATTAATCTCCGTACGGCGCAGGTTGGTCCCCTTGAAGCAGTCGGCGAAGCTAGCGTTCTCGGTTTCGCTCTTCTCCAACTCGGTGGTGTACTCGATGTAAGCCAAGGTAGACTCGACCTGCTGTTTACGCTCCGGAGTGTCCTGACGCAGCCTGATAAGTGCCTTGCGGGCTTCCTCGGTCTTGCCGCGACGAACACAGTTCCAGGGTGATTCGGGAGCGAAATAAGCGGCGAGGAACAAGGGAACAGGCCAGACCCACTGGATGGCGAAGGGGAGCTTCCATCCGAGGTCACCGGAGACGTTGACGACGGCGCGGACGACACCGGAGGAGAGCAGTATGCCGCCCCCCCAACACATGCAGACGTAAGCTGTTACATAAGGACGGAGGACGGTGGGGACGACCTCGGACGCATAAGAGGTCGAGAGAGTCTGGAAGACACCCCATGGGATACCACACATAAATTCTCCGAAAGCGAGAACGGAGAGCGATGGCGCAAAGAAGGGGATGAAAATAGTGATCATCATCCAAACCATGAAAGTCATCATGGTGCGTCGACATCCAAACTTGTCCTGAGCGTACGTGTTGATCACCAGACCGAGCAGTTGTCCAACCAGGGCCGAATTGGAGAGACCGGATTGCCACTCTGCTGAGATGAGCTTCTTATTGGTGACGGGGTCGAGGGTACCGAACCGATCTTGGAACTGGGTTTGTCCGTAGAAGGAGGTGATCTGAAAAGAGGGCTCAGTCGTCTCATCTCGCCTCACCCGGCTGGCTGTCTACTCTGTTCCACTTACAATGACCAGGTCATATCCTTCCATGATCAAACTGGTCGACAGGATCATAGCCCAGAAACAAGCCTTCTTGTACTTCTTCACAGCCTCCTTGATAGTGAGCTGTTTGTCGGCAGCATCGGACTCCTGAGCCTGACGGATCAGGTTGTGAGTATGTTCCGAGTCAAAGTCCAGGACTTTGATCTCGTTCCATGTTGGCACGATGACCTTTTCTTCCGCCATGATGAACAGTATGGGCGTTGTGTGACTAAGGATGTGGAGTGGACAACAAGAAGCAAGTGGATTGATACAAGTAATGTCACCCTCAAAGAGAGCCCGGAAGGAACATGCCGTCGGCCAGGATATAATATAGGGTCATTGTCCTATAAACGTGAGATATTCCTCGCCCCGTCTCGGCGTCTTCGCATGGTGAACCAACTGAAGTCAGCCCACAAGCGCCCCCGAAAGATGGACTCTTGATAGGCAAGCCTACAAAGTGATAGGAAAGGGATTTAGCGGCATCACATGGCAGGGACAAGCGGCGGGCTCGGGTGTGGGGGTGGGTACGTATCGGCTGAGGAGGTGGTGCAAGCCTAAGCGGGCCTATGAGAGCACTTTAGTAGCTGGCTTGAGCACTCTTAGAACGAAATCGCCGGATTGATAAACCGTCCCAGTGGAACTTATTTCATCGGGAGAGGAGGTGGCGGGGTCCATCATGTCGGAGATGGAGGTGGGTGAGACGCTACAGTAACTGTTTTTGGTTTTCTACCGACACCGATCCAAAGTCTGATGCGAACCAGCCTCTTCTGGGACTATCGGCACTGGAGTCGATGCGTCTCCCGCTTGAGACCTAGGCATCCATCCGGAGAGAAAGTGAAGGAGGTTGCATGACAACTACACATCCATCACTATAGCACATGATATACGAGGGACGTCGAATTCAGTCTAGTGGACTATGGATCGTGAGCTGCTCCCTCCTTCGTGGAATATTTTCATCGGTACCTGGAAGTAAGCTTGGCGGGCGATGTGTGATGTTACATCAAAAAAAAGTCATGCTCCCAGGACCATTGGGATTATAAAGACAGTGCATCTCCCGGAAATGGAAAGCCCTGTCTTGTAAGTCAACTGTGCTCCTTGACACAAGTAATCTCCCGTCGACCATGACTATTGTTCTCGGAATATGCCTTGGCCTGCTGGCCACCACGGCCATGGCAAACCCGCTCGAGCGCCGGCAGTCAACAACAACGGCTGTCGTGAACTTTGGTAACAACACCGGGGCTCCTCAGCACCTAGCGGCCGGCACCCTCTACGGCCTGCCCGACGACACGACGCAGATTCCCACCGAAATCTTTACTGACATGGGTTGGAACTACGAGCGAGCTGGTGGTGCTCAGACCCCAGGAAAGGGTTGGATCTGGGGACTCTCCGCATACGAGTGAGTCACACGCGTCTGGTTGCCTGTCTGATATTCCGACCACTAAGATCTTTTCCAGGGAGCGTTTCGCCACCGTCCTCGACAATTACCAGATCACAATGGCCCACGGCGGTACCTTCATCCTGCTGATTCACGATCTGTGGGGTGCGGATGGCACGCAGAACTCTTCTGCTCCATATCCGGGTGACGACGGGGACTGGACTAGCTGGGATGACTACCTCACCCAGCTTTTCTCGGACTTGAATGCCAACAGCATGACCACCAAGCTGGTTGTCGACATCTGGAATGAGCCCGACCTCACCGCCTTCTGGGATCGTACCCAAGATCAGTACTTGGAGATGTGGGGTCGCACCTACTACAGGTGGCGGTAAGTTGCGAGTACAGGAGATCCCTTTTTGATTTGGACGAAGGCTTGCAGTTACTGAATTGACAACCTGGTGGGTACGTGAAGTGAAGAATATGGAACCGCGGTCCTGCTCTCCGGCCCGGCCAGCGCCGGTGAGCCCTTGACTTCCAACACCTGGTGGCAAGCCTGGGCCTCCTTCGTTGCCTCCAACGACAGTGTTCCTGATCAATACGCATGGCACATGGAGGGTGGTGGCGGAGACATGTTGTCTGCCTACGGTGGCTTGGTCGCCACCCAGAAGCAGTACGGCCTCACCGCCAAGCCTGTGAACATCAACGAGTATGCCGTCTACGACGAGCAAGTTCCCGCCGGGTCCGCGTGGTGGATCTCCCAGCTCGAGCGCATCAACGCTCACGGTCTTCGGGGGAATTGGCTCAGCAGTGACGAGCTACACGACTTCCTAGCTTCCCTCCTGAGCAAGCCTGATAACCCTGACAACGGCGACTATTCCGCGACCGCAACTGGGTATTACCCCAACGGAGACTACCAGGTCTATAAGTACTACAACCAGAATATGACGGGCTACCGCGTCGGCACCAGCCCTTCGTCGGACTTGAAGCTCGACGCCTACGCCACTGTCGGAACCAGTTCGGTGATCGTTCTAGTCGGAGTACGCATCACCACCGGCACCTGGACCCTGGAACTGAACGACCTGTCCGCCGTCGGTCTCCCCACCTCGGGAACACTCGATGTCCAGACCTGGGGGTTCCCCGTCGCTTCCGATGTCCACTATGGTGAGGTTGAGGGTCCGACGAACCTCGGCATTGTCGGTCACACTTACAGCGGTAATACTGTGAGCTTCCCCGTCTACCAGACCGACGAGACGACCGCCTATGCTTTTGAGTTCTCCATCTAAGCGAGAGAGCGCCGGCCATCCGAGAATGAGAGCTATCGGATGGAAAATGGTGAAGACACGAATTGGCCGTGGCATCCTCGTACAGGTACTGCATGTTATGAGCAGTTAACACCTCAAGTCAAGTGACTTACTTCTCGTTGTATATAGTTCAAAGCGATTGAATTGTAAATAAGATAAGAGTGATCCTTAGACCAGTCAACGCAGAATTGGCCTATAATTCCATTAATTCGATTTGCCTTATTTGCTAATCATATGTCCATCTTTCATATGTCGGTGCGTGTGTACAATCGTATATGGATGACAGATCATCGAGACGACGTTGGCTGACGTATCTGCCGTGCATTCGATACCGTTTGTAGCCACTGTTCCCCTTGGCCGCAAACATCGATGAGCCGTGTGAGGACATGCAGATATTGATACCGAATGGGCCATTTATCCAGTGTATTCAGCAGTTTACACCCCTCGCGCAACATCCGAAGCGGACCGTTGGGGGCGGTGATTTTACCGACCCCCATAATGGTCGCGGTCATGAATCTCCCTCGCTTGATGAATATCTGGACCAATTCGTCATCCGTAGGTCGGTCGAGGCGGATGGATGATATATCTTCAACATCGGATGACCATTCTCCGTCATCGCGCGAATGGTTATTGATGGATGCTCGCGATGAGGCGCTCAGCTGCTGCGGCGGGCAAAGACTGCCATATGCCCAGACCACCAAGGTCGCCAGAAACACCTTGATGGGTTCGTAGAAGGCGTCCGTGGAATAGCGTCTGACATGCCAGAACAAGACGCCACAATGCACCAACGCAAGGCGGGCTTTGAATTGGTCGTCCATGATCCACTTTAGTACCTGCTGGCATTGCTCGTGGAACTTCTCCGCTGCGCGCCCGCGTCTGACATCTTCCGACACCAGCAGCTCGGCCATGCCCCGTATCGTCTCATATGGTGCAAGCAGAACTATCCGAGCGAAATGAAGGTGTAAGACGGTCGAGTTTTCGGTTCCGGCTTTGGCGATGTCGCTGTTTGCGATCCAATGAAGTACATCCAAACAATCGCATGCTGCATTTCTCCAATGGTTGTAGAGAGGAATCTGGGGCAACCAGGGCGGGCCGATGAGCTCGTGTGATTCAGCATTTCCCTTCTTTGCTGAGGGCGTCCAGCGAAGTAGAGGTCGGTTCAGCGATCTGGCAACGTCCCATGTCTGACAGTACAATCCGTGGATCATTAGAACTCGGGCAAAGTCTCCTATATCTTTAAGGAGACGCTTCTCCACGTATAGTACCCTCAACCCTTTCTCCAGAGTGGGTTGTTTGGTGGGAGCTTGCATTTGGTCCGTGCCGGCCTGCCAGGCGTCTTCTTTGCAGGGCAATACAATGTTAGCAAAGTCCAGCAGCAATCTTGACTGCGTGTTGGAATGATATCTAGACATGGTCTCGATCAACCAGATTGCGTGGCAAAGGCGTCGGGCGCTCTGTACGAGAATCCAGTGCCGTCGGTCTTGAAAGATGATCTCGTCCTGCAGAATCGCGGGTTGAGTTCTGTACAATGACATGTACTCGCCAACAAGATCTTCAAGTGCCGACGTCTTGTGTCTCTCTAGCCGTCTCCAGCCGCAATACGCTATGCCGATGTAGTTGAGGACTTTCGACTGGACCAAGCCAAGCGATTCAATTGTCATGATTTCGGTCGAAAACACGGCTCCTCGTTGTCGCAAGACCCTCCAGAGAAATTCGTGAAGGGCGGCTGCCAACTCCATGTTTCCCGTCTCTAGATACTGACTTCCAATTGCTGACATGGCTAGTTTGACGACCCAGGAGGAAGTCTTCTCACTTGCCAGCTCGGGGTGGATCATGGGCAGTACTTTGGGGTCGAAACGCTTTCTGTAAAGTGCCATTAGGGTCGTAAAGGCGGGCATGGACGGAAGATTAGTGGAGAAGAATATTCCATCGTGGACGGCGCCGTTGGGCGTCAGACAGCAATCTTGAAAAGCTTGACACATTGTACGATACTGGTCAATGGTGAATGGTTGGACTTGAGTGTCTGAAACTTCCTGCACGAGGAAGTCCGGTAAAGGTGGCAGCATAAGACTGAAGCCGTCTGGCTCTGGGGTCATCACCGGGAGCTCTGGACAACTGTGAGGGGATTCACTGGGTACTGCTCCGCCAAATATCCGATTGGCATACCGTCCGTTCCGAGGCTGCCTGGCACCTTTGTCATCTACATAGGCTTTTCCAGGCATGTCGGCGTCATCTGAATCTCGGAAAGTCCCGGGAGTTGAGTACGATTGATCGTTGATTGGCCTGGTCATTTGTGCTGCTGAAGGAGGCTGCTCAGACAGGCCGTTCACGTCGATGGGTGGGCCCCAGTACTGCTCGCTTGAAGCCATTGGGTTGTAGTCGAACTCGGTCAGGTCAAAGTCCATGGTCGGTGAAATCCAGTTCAGTGTGGAGATCATGTGAGTGTTCGTCTCATGTGACACCAGGTCAACGGGGTGGATGGGCTGAACGGGTTGCTGCATGAAAACATACGCTTCTGACCGGCTCTCTTGTGAAGGGACCACTTGATGATGCAGCTGCTGCTGCTGATGCTCGGCGATCATGAGCGGTTGCATTTCATCACGTGGCGGGTTCATGTGCTTAATATCTTCATGGGGTACATCTGCCACTGTCGAGGCGTCGTTATGCTCGCTGCCCTCGGGAAATGTGCAGGCCAGCGACTTCTTCTTGCATCGTGTGCACGGTAGAGCACCGCTACATTTGACTCGGGAGGCGGCGCATTTCGTGCAGGCCCGGAACCTTCGTAATGACGCACGGGGCCGATGGACGTTTTGGTGGCGATCGAGAGCGTCTCTGTACTAATGTGATTAGTTCCGGAGCTCTCATGAGTTAGTCAACATTATGGCTGGGCATCAAACTTTCGACTAAATTCCCTGCCGCAGACACGGCAAACACGGTTCCTCTCCTTGGTATGAGTCGCCAGATGTCGTTTCAGGTGCTCCGCCCGGTCGAAGTTTCGCTGGCATGTCGGGCAGGCCTGTTGAGAGTGGTTTTCCATCCAGGAGGGAGGTGTATGAACCCAAAGCTATTGCACAATGATGGATGAGCGGTATTGTAGCTCATTTGGCTTTCCAACTTGGCCAGGCTGCGCTCCCGAGAGAGATTGGCAAGAGCTGGTAAGTTGTACGAGTGGTTGTGTACAGTTCCCTAAGCTTTATTGATTTGACGTTGAACTTGAGGGGTACGGACTTAGCTCTTCCGCCTCCCATGCCAAGCATTCCGGAGCGTCTTCTTTCCGGGTACAGTGCTGCACTCACCTTCGGAACGACCCTCCCTTCGGAATAGCAAATAGCGGATATACTATATAAACTCAACATTATCACCACCTATAATAAGATAAAAGCTTAATATTTTATATATAGTATATATGAAAAAAAGAATTTGAAATCTTTTTGATTAATTATTAAAAGGTGCAGGGTAATCAACTAGCTGAATTATTATAATAGCAAGCAAGCAGTTCAAGCAGGTAGACTTTAAGCAGAGTTAAAAGTTTTTATATTATAAAATTTTACAACAAATTTTATTAAATAATAATAATAATAATAATAATAATTCTTTTTACGCTAACTAAATATATACCTGAATACATATCCAGCGCTTTTTATAGGCATGCAGATCCTCTGCAAATACCTAGGGAGGAAAACTTTGCTTGGAAGCTAGACGAAACCTCCCTGCTGCTATCTCTCTGCAACTTCTTCGCGGTATCTTATCTCTTCATTTTGCAAATACGCCTCAGCACTCGCCGAGCTGTCTTTAAGAAAGAGGACTTTTGCTCTGCAAAGTCGCCGAGACCTACCTATAAGGTCTTATAAGGTCTTATAAGGTCTGTAGTATTTATTATAATACTTTTATAATGCTCTTATAATATTCTTATTTTTTTACTGCTTTTTTCTAAATAAGAAGGTAGCAGCCTCTATTAAGCGCTGCACTAGCGCTTTAGCTCTTTCTTATAAATACTTCTTCTCCTGCCTGCAGTTTCTCGCTAACTTCTTTTCCTCTTTTCCTCTTATATTTTATATTTTTTATAAGACCTCTTTGCAATTATATCTTTATATACCTCCTTGCTCTTATATCGCTGCAATTTTGCTACTACTTTGCTATTATATCTGCTAGGTCTTTATTAGCTAGCTCTTTTGGAAATGCGCTAGCTGCATTTAGCATTTAGATTATCGAAGCTTTTTATAATATTTTAGACTACTCTCTGCAATATCTTTTATTTTCTTTATCTTTTATACTAAAGCTTATTATTATAAAGACTTTGCTGCTTATTAACTACTATATTGCTATCTTTGCTCAAGCTAGTTTTAATAATACTATAATTACCTTTGCTAGCTGCAGTTATATTCTCTTTGCATTTGAGTATATTTATATAGACTGCGCTCTCTAATACATTGCAGATCCTTTTGTAGAAAAGCTTTATATCTAGAAGATAAGTATATATAGCCTCTCTGCAACTTTGTTGCAGTCTTTCTGCTGACTTTTTTAAAAAGTTTTAAGAGTTATCTATAATATATTAAGACTAACTGCTAAAGGAGCTATCAGAGCGTATATCTACTCTTTATAGCAGCTTTTTAACTTCTCTGCTAACTTGTTGCTAGGTTGCTGATGCTTACTTTAATATTAAGGATATTCTGCTTCTTCTGAATATTATTGCTCTTTATCTTACTATAGCTAAAAAAAGCAAATAGCTTAATGCTTAGTTAAAACAGGGTTATATAGGCCTCTTTATTATATTTTTTTAATATTTTTATTAACTTATCTAGCTTTAATATAAATAAGAGAAGGCTGTAGATGCTTAGAATATTTATTAGTAATTATATTCTGCTGCTAAAAAGACTTTTTAAAAAGATCGCTGCAAAGTTGCTATAGCCCTTTACTTAGATAGTAATAGCAATGCTAGCAGCGCTAGTAATACTAACCCTTTTAGTATACTTTAGAAGTATTGCTGTAAACTCGCTTAGTTTTAATTAAATATAATTAAAATATAAGTTATTTTTACTATATCTTGCTTAAAAGATATTAAAAGTAAAGTCGACTATCTCTTTAACTTTGCTAGTTTTATAGCTATTATTTTTAAAGATAATGCTTTTATAACCTCTTTAAAATCTATCCCTGACTTTACTATACTCTTTGCTGCCTCTGCTAAAAATGCTGATAGTAATAATAATAAAGTAGAGGAGTCAGAGTGTAATGAGCACTGCAGCAATCCAAAGATCTCTGAGTACCAATTAGGTTTATACTAGCAAGAGCAGTGTCGAATATAAGCCTTAAATACAGAAATACAGTTAGGTAGCCTGTGCAAGTGTTCACTGCCTTTAGGGCTTCCAAGTATAGGTGTACTTAGAACTTAGATTGATAACTGAAGAGCTATATATGAGATCTATCTAAGGGAAATGAACGTGTCTTTATATATCTAGCTCTTCAGTCCTGTTATTAGTGCTAGTTGTTAGATCACTTAGATCACCTAGGTGATCTAACTAATCCGGATCACTATAGATCAGCTACTAATCTATCCTAATCTTATAATCCTAACCCTTGCTTATATAAGCTGTAGTTCCTAGGATATTAAACCCTTCCCTTATCTTTCAGATAGTTATCTTAAATACCCTAGTTTATAACTTATATATTAAATAAGTTATAATATTATCTCCCTCTTATTAATTATTATCTCTAATAATCTTTTATAAATATTCTAGCAAGTTATTTATATGCATAGTTATACCTTCTTAATCGAGATATTAAATAGAGTTAATAAATCGCGTCCTAATCGTTCGGTGAAAACTTAAGAGTGCTATTATCTTACTAAGCTTATTTCTGTTTTTAGCATCGAAATACCTACTTATGCTTATTATCAGGAGATAAGGGCTTCCTGCTGCTTCGCTGAAAACTCTTCTCGTTATAGAGAGTGTGTTTCTCTAGGTTAAAGTTATAATACTAGTCGTTTCTCAGCTTCTACTAGTTAGTCTCCTTATTTCTAAGTGCTTTTTATAATTACTAATTCCCTTCTCTAGCAGAGCGCTTAATTTATAAAAAGCACAAGGTCCTAAGTAAAGAGGCTGAGATAGAGTCGGCAAATGCTACTGCCTTGCAAGCCTTGCTAGCGTTGCAGGCTCGTCTTGATTGTGTATAGAAACAGCGAAGGCTGTTGGAGGAGCGGGCTGCGGAAATGATTCGTTATAGCTTTAATTCCTTAGAGGGGTTCGCTGATGAGGAGGATCGCAGTCTTCGTAAAGAGGAAACTCGCCTGATGTCCTAAGGACACCTTGAGGTTATTGACTAGAGTTCCTTAGTCCTTAATCCTAGTATGTCTGGTTAGCCTTCCCTTCTAGAGAGTGAAACTACAGCACCTGATTTTCGTTCTAGAGTAAAGAGGTCTTAGGTAGTAGTTTTCTATTATTATTATAATGCTAAAGTAGCTATTAATAGTATAGTACTAGAGTTATAGCTAGTCTTTTTCTTTTAGTATTTCTTTAATTTACTTATAGCGTTTCTGATATTTCTCTATAGTTCTTATAAGTTCTTACTTGCTAGGTAATCTTTCTATTTAATAAAGTACTCGAGTATATTATTATTACCTCTATGCTTAAGGATTTTTTCTACTTTGTATTTTAGTTTATTATCTTTAATTTTTATTATATTATTTATTAGTATTTCTTTTACTGCTAGTTTTAGTAGTAAGATATAGAAAACTAGGTGTATTCTTATTCTGTAAGGTAGTGCGAGTTTATAGTTAACTAAGGAGATCTGTTATAAAATTTTAAATAGTCCTAGTTTCTTATAGTTGAGTTTGCTGCTAGGTCTTGTTATTTTGATGTTTTTGCAAAGTAGGTAAACTTTATCTCCTTCTTATAGGATTAGTCCTTTAATCCTTTTAGAGTTTGTATATTATATTATTTGTTTTTAAACGAATTATAGTTTTAACTAAAGTTCTTCCTAGATTTTCTTGATTTTCTTAACTCTTTTATCTACTGCTTCTATATCTGCTCTTAGCAGTGCTTTATAATAAGCTGTCGAGTTATATCTATAAAGTGTGAAGAATAATAACTTCTTCGTTATACTTATATCTGCGCTGTTATAAGCAAATTATATAAAAGGTAATAGGTCGACTTAGTTATCTTATTTTTAGTTAATATAGTATCGAAGGCACTGTTCGATAACTTGATTTATTCTTTCTGTTTATCTATCTATCTAGGGATGAAATGCTGTAGATATTCTGTATTATATTCTAAGTTGCTTTATAAGCAAGGTTTAAAACTTTAAGTTGAACTTTCTGTCTTTATTAGAGATTACTTCTTCTAGCATACTATAGTTAGTAATAATCGTTCTGAGAAACATATATGCAAGTTCTTCTGCTATACTACTTTCCTTATAAAGGAGGAAGTAAGCATACTTACTTAGTCTGCAAACTACTACTAGGATGCTATTATATAGTACTTTAGTTAAAAGTTCTTATAAAAGTAGTAGCTTAATAATAAAGTCTAGACTAATTAACTGCTAAATAATTATAAATACTAGTAAAGGTTATAGTAGTCTGTAAGGCTTATATCTTTCTGCTTTATTCTTTTTATAGCTGTTATAATATTATAGGATATCTTCGATTTTCTTTCTAAGGCTTAGTAGGTTCTAGTGTCTTTTAATTTATTTATAAGTTGCCCTAACTCCCTAGTATCTGTATGCTAGGGCACTATATACATCTTTAATATACTTGTCTTGTTCTGCTAGAGTTATTTATTCAGAGTCTCTATCTTAGGGTTTTATTCTAAAGGCTGCTGTAAGCTCTTTATATGCATTAATAAGGTCTCCTTTCTTATTAATTGCGAAGATGTCCTGGATCTCTTCTTTAATCTTATCCTAATAGTCTGATCTTCTGCTAAAGGTGTCTGCCCTAGCGTTTTCCTTGCCTTAGATATAGATAACCTTAAAGTCAAACTAGGATAGGTATTCTATTTATCTTACTTGTCTTCTATTAAGGTCCTTTGTTATTATAAATATAGTGAGGTTCTTATAATCTGAAAACACTTTAATTATATATTTAGCACTTATAAAATAGTGTTCCTATTCCTTAAATGCTTCTATTATAGCTATAAGTTCTTTATCTAATATTTTATACTATAACTTTAGTCTATTAAGCTTCTTTAAGAAGTTAGCGACTATTTATAGTTATCTCTACTTATCACGCTAGTTGAGTTCTGCGCTGAGTATATAGTCTGATGCATCTATATATAACTTGTATTCCTTTTAAAAGTCTAATTCTTATAAAATAAGGTCTTTAGTAACTAGCTCCTTGATTATTTCAAAGGCTTAATTTTCTTTTTAGTTCTATTAAAAGGGTAAGTCTTTTTTTATAAGATTTATAAAAGGTCTAGTAATATTGCTATACTTATTAATAAATTGCTAATAGAAGTTAACATATTTAAAGAATACTCTAATATCCTTAATGTTCTTTAGTATTAGCTAGTCTTTAACTGCTTGTATTTTATTCTTCTGCATTCTAATATATCCTAGTTTAATCGTATATTCGAGGTAGTTGACTTTCTGAATATGAAAGTAGCTTTTAACTAGTTCTACTAGGAGGTGTGCGTCTTGAAGTGTTTAAAGTATCTGCTATATATGTTGTTTATATTCTTCAAGGATCTTAGAGTAGATGAGAATATCATCGAGGTAGACGATATATATAATATCTAGGAATTCGCAGAGGACGTAGTTAATCATTTCCTAGAAGGATGCTAGTGCGTTAGTCAACTTAAAGAGTATAATTAAGTATTTGTAGTATCTATAGCAAGTCCTGAATGCTATCTTCTATTCTTCTCCTTCCTTAATATAGATATAGTAGTAACCTTTCTTAAAGTCTAATACTATAAACTATTATATGTTTTATAGTTGATCCCTGATTTCCTTGAAAAGTAATAAGAGGTACTAGTTTTTAATAGTAATGTTATTAAGCTATTTATAATCTATATAAAGTCAGAGCTTTCTATTTTTCTTTAGTACAAATAGGATTAGGTATTCTATTAGTAATTATAATAGTCTAATATATTCTCTTTTAAAGTTCTTATCAAGATATTCCTTAAGCATCTTTAGTCTTGCTTTATTAAGCCTGTAAATAGGGAAGAATTATAGCTGAGTTCCTTCTTTTAATAGTATCTTGTAGTTATATAGGCTATGTTCTAGAAGTCTTATATCAAATTTTCTTTAAAACAGCTTTGTGAATTCGTAGTACTCTCACAGTATTCCAGCGAATATTAGTATTAGTCCGTCCTTCTCTATTTCTGCTTTATAGAGGAATAGGAGGTACTATTGAGTGTTTTTGTCTAGGGACGATTTCTTTTCTTTGCCTGTTAGTTGTTTCTTTAATAGCTTTAAGAGTTCTCTTCAGGCCGGACTGAATTTCCTAGGTTATAGCTGTAGGATTTCCTTATAGTTCTAAAGTCTACACTTCTGTTATTGCTCTAAGTCAGGCCGAGCTTCTCTAAGCTTGTATATGCTTGTTATTATACTAATCTGCTAATGCCTTAGCACTTCTTATTTAGGTTCATCGTTATTAGATTCTTCTTTATAAGCTATCAGCCCTGCTAATTTAAAGGTAGTTGTAGGTTTGTTTAAGGCTTTTTTCCTTAAGTGTCCCTTAGTGACTAAATCTGATCCTTCATTATTGATTGCAACCTTTTTATAGGTAACAGCATTATCCTATAAGATCTAGCTAATAGTCTAATTAATTCGAGGATTATACTCTTTAAGCTAAGGAAGTCTTATAATTAGTTTATAATATGCTGTATCTGTAATATCTAATATAATAAAGGTTGTGTGTTCTTAGATTAAGATAGGTAGATGATTAGTCTTTTTATTGATTACTCCTTAGTTATATATAACTAGTTGTCCTTCTATAGTATTAAGTCGATAGGGTCGTTCCTTTTAATGCTATTATAGTCGTGCCTTATTGATAATTGCTAGTGATATAAAGTTTCCTTAAGCGCTGCTGTCTAATAAAGCGCTGTATTGTTTTCTATTAATATAAGCATCTAATTTTATATACGCATAGCCTCTTTCTGCTGCATATAAGGACCTTTAAGCCTTGATTATCTATAGTTCTATTATAAGCGATCCTTCTCTTTTAAAGATTTTTATACTCTATAGGCTGCTTCCTGAGCTAGCCTTCTAGCTTACTATTAGCCTTGCATGCGTTATTCCTTATTATCCTAGTGCTTATGCTAGTCTCAAACCTTATAGTAGATGTAGATAATGCAGTTAGTAATTCTACACTGCTATTATTTGACTTTCTTGTTAACGCATTCTCTAAGATAGTCATCTAGTAATCTGATGTAAGCGTTGTTGTGCTTTCTGTTGAGAATTTCTCTGAATCGTAGGTAGGGTTCCTTAATTACCTAGATAATCTAGCCGAACTCTCTGACTAGGAACTACTCGTGTTTAACTTTCTCTATAAAGTGCGTCTTGCAGCTGTAGTATATATATAAGATCTACGCAAGCTCGTAGTATCTTTTATCAATTAAGCTAATTCTAGTGTCCTCTAGCTATTCAGCTTCAGTATTCTGAATAAATACTATAGTAAAGAGGTCTCTAAGCTTAAAGCTATATATTATATATTTAATCGCTAGGTCCTAAGTATTCTATCTTTAGTCTGAGTTATAGCTATAAGTTTCTTTTTTACTTATAGTGTTTTCTGTAGTTGCTTAGGATAGGAGGCGTTCTTTATAATAGGCTATTAGGTATAGTCCTAGATCCTTATCTTTAAGTTTCTGAACCTTTTTTTCGAGTTCCTTCTTAAAGGTGCTTAAATAGTCTAGGTTACTGTCGTTTAGTGCTATATTATAGATTAGGCTCTTTTTATCTATTACTAGTCGCTGTGTTTTCTTAAGTGCTTTAGAGAACTATTCTAAGCCTTCTTTCTCTAAGAGGTGTATTAAGCATCTATTATTAAAGCAGAACATCTAGTTAAAGAGTCTATAGTCGCAGATAAGGTCTAACACTTGCTCTAATAAGATATTATTACTCAGCTAATTAAGTTCTTATTATTAGAGGATATTCATTTATTATTCCTTTTAGACTAATTACTATTATAATTTCTTAAGTTGTTTGCATTCCTATACAAAGTAGCTATACTTTTTATAATTATAGTACTTAACGCTATTATTTAATCTTTTTATAGACTAATAATTAGCTGCATTTAGTTCTATCAGGCTAGTATAAGTACTTCTGCTTTATATTATATTCTAGTATTAATTTCCACTTTAATTCTTAAGCTAGAACTTCTTGCTATTATCTAACTATAAACGCTATATAAGTTAGCTTCCTCTTTTTTTAAACTTCTCTATCTATTATTTATAAAGATAGTTATTAATTCTAATAGCTGTATTTGCAAATATTATAAAGTCTTTAGGCTAATCCTACTTAGAGATCTCATCTTTGACTTCGTTTTTAAGTCCTTTATAATAGTATTCTATAAAGTTCTTGTCTTTCTATAGGAGTTGTGCTGTAAGTTGTTTGAACCTGACTATATAGGCTGATGCTGACTTAGTTTATTTAAAGTTTATTAGCTGCTAAGCTATAGTGCGTTCTTCGTTAGGGTCACCGAAGGTTTCCTTAAAAGCCTTCTCGAAGCCTATAAAGGAGTCGAACATTTCCTTAGTGCTCTTAGCGCGTGCATCAGGGTTGTTAGCGTATTCTAGATAGTTGCAAAGAGAAGGTTTATACTAGATGAGAGCATCCTTCTCAAGGCGAGTTCCAGCAAGGATAACTTTCTCAGGTTTTATAGTAAACTAGAAGGCATTGTGCAAGAAGTACGCCTTGCAGTAGGTGAGGAATCCTTAGAGGAGTTTTTAAGTACTGTTATATATAGCTAGCTTGTCTATCTTATAGCCTTTATTATTATTGATGATAGTAAGGGCCTAGGTGCTATGCTGAATTTACTCCTGCTGAGCTTGAATAATGTTTTCTTGCTGTTGCTGATGTAAGTGGAGTTGTTCGATATGTTAGGTAAGTTAGAGGACTTGCTAGATAAGTTCTTCCTAGGTGGGCTGCGCGCTACGCGAGGACGAAGAGAGGGTTCCTAGGGCTATTATATTTCTATATTATTTAAGGGGTTAATACTAAACTGTTCCTGAATAAGAGTTGTCAAAATATAATAAGCACTATAGTAATCTAAAGATCTCTGAGTACTGATTAGGTTTATACTAGCAAGAGCAGTGTTGAATATAAGCCTTAAATATAGAAATATAGCTGAGTAGTCTGTGCAAGTATTCACTGCTTTTAGGGCTTTTAAGTATAGGTATACTTAGAACTTAGATTAATAACTAAAGAGCTATATATAAGATCTATCTAATAGGAATGAATATGTCTTTATATATCTAGCTCTTTAGTCTTGTTAGTAGTGTTGGTTGTTAGATTACTTAGATCACCTAGGTGATCTAACTGATCCGGATCACTATAGATCAGCTACTAATCCATCCTGATCCTGCAACTCTAACCCTTGTTTATATAAGCTGTAGTTCCTAGGGTATTGAACCCTTCCTTTGTCTTCCGGATAGTTGTCCCGGGTGCTCTGGTTTATGACCTGCATATTGGATAAGTTATAACATTATAGCTATAGTAGAAGCATTTAAGGAATAGAAACACTATCTTATAAGTGCTAAATACATAATCAAGGTGTTTTTAGACTATAAGAACCTTATTATATTTATAATAATAAAGAACCTTAACAGACGATAAGTAAAATAAGCAGAATACCTATTTTAGTTCGACTTTAAGGTTACTTATATCTAAGGTAAGGAAAACACTAGGGCAGACGCCCTTAGCAGAAGATCAGACTACTAAGATAAAATTAAGGAAGAAATCTAGGACATCTTTGCAATTAATAAGAAAAGAGACCTTATTAATATATATAAGGAACTTGCAGCAACCCTTAAAATAAGACCCTAAGACAGAGACTCTGAACAAATAACCCTAACAGGGCAGGACAACTATATTAGGGATGTATATAGTGCTCTAGCATACAGATACTAAGGAGTCAGAGTAACTTATAAACAAATTAAGAAATATTAGAACTTGTTAGGCCTTAAGAAAAGGATTGAAAACATCCTATAATAATATAATAGCTATAAGAAAAATAAGGTAGAATAATATAAACCTTACAGACTACTATAACCCTTACTAGTATCTACAACTATTTAATAATTAATTAGTCTAAACTTTATTACTAAGCTATCTCTCTTATAAGAACCTTTAATTAAGATGTAATACAATAGCATCTTAATAGTAATTTGCAGACTAAGCAAATATACTTACTTTCTCCTTTATAAAGAAAGCAGTATAATAGAAGAACTTGTATATATATTTCTTAGAATAATTATCGCTAACTATAGTATATTAGAAAAAGTAATCTCTAATAAAGATAGGAAGTTCAACTCGAAGTTTTAAACCTTGCTTATAAAGCAATTCAGAATATAATATAGAATATCTACAGCATTTTATCCCTAGATAGATAAACAAATAAAAAGAATGAATTAGATTATCGAATAGTACCTTCGACACTATATCAATTAAAAACAAGATAACTAGGTTAACCTGTTACCTCTTACGCAATTCGCTTATAATAGCGTAGATATAAGTATAATAAAGAAGTTACTATTCTTTACACTCTATAGATATAACTTAACAGCTTATTATAAAGTATTGCTAGGAGTAGATATAGAAGCAGCAGATAAAAGGGTTAGGAAAATTAAGAAAATTTAGGAAGAACTTTAGTCAGAACTATAATTCATCCAAGAACGAATAACACACTATGCAAATACTAAGAGGATTAAAAGACTAATCCTGCAGGAGAGAGATAAGGTCTACTTACTTTATAAAAATATTAAAACAACTAGGCCTAGTAGTAAACTCGACTATAAAAAACTAAGACTATTTAAAATTTTGCAATAGATCTCTCTAGTTAATTATAAACTAGCACTACTTTACAGAATAAGAATATACCTAGTCTTCTATATCTTATTATTAGAACTAGCAGTATAAGAAACGCTAATAGATAATATAGTAGAAGTTAAAGACAACGAACTTAAGTACAAAGTTAAGAGAATACTTAAATATAAAGGATGAAATAATATACTCGAGTACTTTATTAAATAGAAAAATTACCTAGTAAGCAAGAACTTATAAAAACTATAAAGAAACATTAGAAATACTATAAGCAAATTAATAAAATACTAGAAGAAAAAGACTAGCCTTAACCCTAGCATTATACTATTAATAGTTATTTTAGCATTACGATAATAGCAGAAAACCACTACTTAAGACCTCTCTATCCTAGAATAAGAATCAGGCGCTGCAGTTTCACTCTCTAGAAGAGAAGGCTAACTAAACACGCTAGAATTAAAGGCTAAGGAACTCTAGTTAATAACCTTAAGGTGTCTCTAGAACATCAGGCGAGTTTCCTCTTTATAAAGACTACGATCCTCCTTATTAGCGAACCCCTTTAAGGAATTAAAGCTATGACGAATTATTTCCGCAGCCTGCTCCTCTAACAGCCTTTACTATTTCTACACGCAATTAAGACGAGCCTGCAACGCTAGCAAGGCTTACAAGGCAGCAGCGTTTGCTGACTCTATCTTAGCCTCTTTACTCAGAACCTTGCGCTTTTTATAAATTAAGCGCCCTGTTAAAGAAGGAAATCAGTAATTATAAAAAGCACTTAGGAATAAAAAGACTAACTAGCAGAAGCCGAGAAACAATTAATATTATAACTTTAACCTAGAGAAACACACTCTTTATAATAAGAAGAGTTTTCAGCAAAACAGCAGAAAGCTCTTATCTCCTAATAATAAGCACAGGCAGGCATTTCAACGCTAAAAATAGAAATAAGCTTAGCAAGACGATAGCGCTTTTAAGTTTTCACTAAACGATTAGGACGCGATTTATTAACTCTGTTTGATATCTTGATTAGGAAGGCATAACTATATATATGAATAACTTGCTAGAATACTTACAGAAGATTATTAAAGATAATAATCGATAAGAGGGAGATGATATTATAATCTATCTAACATGCAAGTTATAAACTAAGATACTCAGAATAACTATCCGGAAAATAAAAGGAGGGTCTAATACCCTAAGGACTATAGCTTATATAAGCAAAGGTTAGAGTTATAGAATTAAGATAGATTAGTAGCTAATTTATAGTAATCCGGATTAGTTAGATTACTTAAGTGATTTAAGTAATCTAATAACTAACACTACTAGTAAGACTAAAGAGCTAGATATATAAGGATATATTTATTTTTATTAAATAGATCTTATATATAGCTCTTTAGTTATTAATTTAAATATTAAATTACACCCTATTCTAATAGCTTTAAAGGTAGTGAATACTTGTATAGACTACCTAGTTATATTTCTATATTTAAGGCTTATATTCGATACTGCTTTTATTAGTATAAACCTAATCGGTACTTAGAGATCTTTAGATTACTGCAGTGCTTATTATAGCTAGCTTAAAAAGCAGCTTATAAAGTATAAGAATCCTTAAAAGGGAAGGATTGCTTGTAATAGGACTATAGATAATTAAGACTTAAAGATCTTTATATATAGCAGAAAAAGACTATATATATATAAAATTAAATGCTTATATCAACAGAAAATAATACAGCATACTATTAAATAGTAGCGCTTAAAGAAACTTTATATTACTAGTAATTATTAATAAAGTATAATTATAATAGTATTAAAAGAAACAACTTTATCAACTTAGTACTATAGAAGAATAGCTAGTTATATATAACTAAAATATAATTAATAAAGAGACTAATTATCTATCTATCTTGATTTAAAAACGCATGATATTTATTATATTAGATATTACAGATACAGTATATTATAAACTAATTATAGAACTTCCTTAGCTTAAAGAGTATAATTCTTAAATTGATTAGACTATTAGCTAGATCTTATAGGATAATGCTATTACCTATAAGAAGGTTGCAATTAAAGGAGAAGGATCGGATTCAGTTATTAAGGGATACTTGAGAAAAGAGGCCTTAAACAAACCTATAACTACCTCTAAATCAGCAGGGCTGATAACTTATAGAGAAGAATCTAGCAACAATAAACCCAGACAAGAAGAACTAAGGCATTAGCAGATTAATATAATAACGAGTACACGCAGGCCTAGAAAAACTCGGCCTGATTTAGAGTAATAATAAAAGTGTAGACTTTAGAATTATAAGGAAATCTTATAGCTATAACTTAGAAAATTCAGTCCGGCTTAGAAAAAACCCCTAGAGCTACTAAAAGAATAACTAATAGGCAAAGGAAAGAAATCGTCCTTAGATAAAAACGCTTAACAGTACCTCTTGTTTCTCTAGATAGCAGAAACAGAGAAGGACGGACTAATACCAACATTTGCTAGAATACTGCAAGAGTACTATGAATTTATAAAGCTGTTTTAAGGAAAATTTAACATAGGACTTCTAGAACACAGCCTATATAACTATAAGATATTACTAAAAGAAGAAACTCAGCTAAAGTTCTTCCTTATTTACAGGCTTAATAAAGCAAGACTATAAGCACTTAGAAAATACTTCGACGAAAACCTTAAAAGAAGATATATCAAACTATTATAATCACTAGTAGAATACCTAATCCTGTTTGTCCTAAAGAAAAACAGAAAACTCTGACTTTATATAGACTATAGACAGCTTAATAATATTACTATTAAAAACTAATACTCTCTACTACTTTTTAAGGAGATTAGAGACTAACTATAAGGCGTATAATAGTTTATAGTATTAGACTTTAAAGAAGGTTACTACTATATCTATATTAAGGAAGGAGAAGAGTAGAAGATAGTATTTAGGACTCGCTATAAATATTATAAATACCTAATTATATTCTTCAGATTAACTAACGCACTAGCATCTTTTTAAGAAATAATTAATTATACTCTTTATAAATTCCTAGATATTATATATATTATCTACTTTGATAATATTTTTATTTACTCTAAGACCTTTAAAGAATATAAGCAATATATATAGCAGATACTTTAGATACTTCAGGATGCATATCTTCTAGTAGAACTAACTAAGAGCTACTTTTATATTCAGAAAGTTGATTATCTTAAATACACAATCGAACTAGAACACATCAGAATACAGAAAGATAAGATATAAGCAGTCAGAGACTAGCTTATACTAAAGAACATTAAAGATATTAAAGCATTCCTCGGATATGTCAACTTCTATTAACAATTTATCAGCAAGTATAGCGATATTACTAGACCTTTTATAGATTTTATAAAAAAGGACTTACCCTTCTAATAGAACTAGGAGGAAAACTAGGCCTTTAAAATAATCAAGGAGCTAGTTATTAAAGACCCTGTTTTATAAGAATTAGACCCTCGAAAGGAATACAAGTTATATACAGACGCATCAGACTACATACTTAGTGTAGAACTCAACTAGCGCGATAAGCAAAGACGACTATAGATAGTTACTAACTTCTTAAAGAAGCTCAACAGACTAGAGTTATAATACAGAATATCAGATAAGGAACTTATAGCTATAGTAGAAGCATTCAAGGAATAGGAACACTACCTTATAGGTGCTAAACATATAATTAAGGTGTTTTCGAACTATAAGAACCTCACTATGTTTACAATAATAAAAAACCTTAACAGAAGACAAGTAAGATAGGTAGAATACCTATCTTAGTTCGACTTCAGAGTCATCTATATCTAAAGCAAGAAAAACGCTAGGGCAGACGCCTTTAGCAGAAGATTAGACTATCAGGATAAAATTAAAGAAGAAATCTAAGATATCTTCGCAATTAACAAGAAAGGAGACCTTATCAACGCGTATAAAGAGCTTGCAGTAACCTTTAAAATAGGACTCTAAGACAAAGACCCTGAATAGATAACTCTAGCAGAGCAGGACAACTATATTAGGAATATATATAGTGCCCTAGCATATAAATATTAAGGAGTCAGAGCAACCTACGAATAAATCAAGAGATACTAGAACCTGCTAGGCCTTAGGAAAAGGATTAAAGATATCTTATAATAATACAACAGCTATAAGAAAAATAAAGCAGAATAATACAAGCCTTATAGACTACTATAACCTCTACTAGTATTTATAACTGTTTAGTAATTAATTAGTCTAGACTTTATCACTAAGCTACCTCTTTTATAAGAACCCTTAACTAAAGTGCAATATAATAGCATCTTAATAGTAGTTTGCAGACTAAGCAAGTATGTTTACTTTCTTCCTTATAAAGAAAGCAGCATAGCAGAAGAACTTGTATATATATTTTTCAGAATAATTATCGTTAACTACAACATGCTAGAGGAAATAATCTCTAATAAAGACAGGAAGTTTAACTCGAAGTTTTAGACCTCGCTTATAAAGCAACTCAGAATATAATACAAAATATCTATAGTATTTCACCTTTAAATAGATAGACAAACAGAAAGAATAAATCAGATTGTTAAACAGTACCTCTGATACTATATTAACTAGGAACAGGATAACTAGGTTAACCTATTGCCTCTCGCGCAATTCGCCTATAACAGCGCAGATATAAGTATAACGAAGAAGTCTGTAATAAGCACTATAGTAATCTAAAGATCTCTGAGTACCGATTAAGTTTATACTAATAAGAGTAGTGTCGAATATAAGCCTTGAATATAAAAATATAACTAGGTAGTCTATACAAGTATTCACTACCTTTAAAGCTATTAGAATAAAGTGTAATCTAATACTTAGATTAACAACTAAAGAGCTATATATAAGATCTATCTAATAGAAATAAATATATCCTTATATATTCAGCTCTTTAGTCTTGTTAGTAGTGTTAGTTATTAGATCACTTAGATCACCTAGGTGATCTAACTAATCCGAATCACTATAAATTAGCTACTAATCTATCCTAATCCTATAACTCTAACCCTTACTTATATAAGCTATAGTCTTTAAGATATTAAACCCTCTCTTTATCTTCTAGATAGTTATTCTAAGTGTTCTAGTTCATAACCTATATATTAGATAGGTTATAACATTATCTCTCTTCTATTAATTATTATCCTTAATAATCTTCTATAAATATCCTAGCAAGTCATTTATATATATAGTTATACCTTTTTAATTAAGATATTAAATAGAGTTAATAAATCGCGTCTTAATCGTTCAGTGAAAACTTAAGAGCGCTATTATCTTGCTAAGCTTATTTTTATTTTTAGCATTAAAATACCTGCTTATGCTTATTATCAAGAGATAGAGGCTTCCTGCTATTTCGCTAAAAACTCTTCTTATTATAGAGAGTGTGTTTCTTTAAGTCAAAGTTATAATACTAGTTGTTTCTTAGCTTCTGCTAGTTAGTCTTTTCATTTCTAAGTGCTTTTCGTAGTTACTGATTTCCTTCTTTAGCAAGGCGCTTAATTTATAAAAAGCGCAAGATCCTGAGTAAGGAGGCTAAAGCAGAGTCAGCAAATGCTGCTGCCTTACAAGCCTTACTAGCATTGCAGGCTTGTCTTAATTATATACAGAAACAGCGAAGGCTATTAGAGGAGCAGGCTGCGGAAATGATTCGTCGTAGCTTTAATTTCTTAGAGGGGTTTGCTGATAAGGAGGATCGCAGTCTTTGTAAAGAGGAAACTCGCCTGATGTCCTAAAGACATCTTAAGGTTATTAACTAGAGTTCTTTAGCCCTTGATCCTAGTATATCTAGTTAGCCTTCCCTTTTAGAGAGTGAAACTATAGCACCTGATTCTCATTTTAGGGTAAAGAGGTCTTAAGTAGTAGTTTTCTACTATCGTCGTGATGCTAAAATAACTATTAATAGTGTAGTGCTAGAGTTAAGGCTAGTCTTTTTCTTCTAGTATTTTATTAATTTACTTATAGCGTTTCCGACGTTTTCCTATAGTTTCTATAAGTTCTTACTTGCTAGGTAACCTTTCTACTTAATAAGGTACTCGAGTATATTATTTTATCCTCTATATTTAAGTATTCTCTTAACTTTGTACTTAGGTTTGTCGTTTTTAACTTCTGCTATATTGTCTATTAGCGTTTCTTATACTGCTAGTTTTAATAATAAGATATAGAAGACTAAGTGTATCCTTATTCTATAAAGTAGTGTTAGTTTATAATTAACTAGGGAGATCTATTATAAAATTTTAAATAGTCCTAGTTTCTTATAGTCAAGTTTACTGCTAGGCCTAGTTGTTTTAATATTTTTATAAAGTAGGTAGACTTTATCTCCCTCCTGCAGGATTAGTCTCTTAATCCTCTTAGTATTTGCATAGTATATTATTCGTTTTTAGACGAATTATAGTTCTGATTAAAGTTCTTCCTAGATTTTCTTGATTTTCCTAACCCTTTTGTCTACTACTTCTGCATCTGCTCTTAGTAATGCTTTGTGATAAGCTATTAGGTTGTATTTATAGAGTATGAAAAATAATAACTTCTTCGTCGTGCTTGTATCTGCGCTATTATAAGCGAATTATGCAAGAGGTAATAAGTCAACCTAGTTATCTTATTCTTAGTTAATATAGTATTAAAGGTACTATTCGATAACCTGATTTATTCTTTCTATTTATCTGTTCGTCTAAGGATGAAATGCTATAGATATTCTATATTATATTCTAAGTTGCTTTATAAGCAAGGTTTAAAACTTCAAGTTAAACTTCCTATCTCTATTAGAGATTACTTCTTCTAGCATACTATAATTAGCGATAATTATTCTAAGAAATATATATGCAAGTTCTTCTACTGTACTGCTTTCTTTATAAGGGAGAAAGTAAGCATACTTGCTTAGTCTGCAAACTATTATTAAGATACTGTCGTATTATATTTTAATTAAAAGTTCTTATAAAAGAGGTAGCTTAGTAATAAAGTCTAGACTAATTGATTGCTAAATAGTTGTAGGTATTAATAAAGGTTATAGTAGTCTATAAGGCTTGTGTTGTTTTACTTTATTTTTCTTACAGCTGTTGTATTATTATAAGATATTTTCAATCCTTTTCCTAAAGCTTAGCAGGTTCTAGTATCTTTTAATTCATTTATAAGTTACTCTAACTCCTTAGTATCTATATACTAGGGCACTATATATATCCCTGATATAGTTGTCCTGCTCTGCTAGGGTTATTTATTTAGAGTCTCTATCTTAGGGTCCTATCCTAAGGGTTGCTGCAAGTTCTTTATATATATTGATAAGGTCTCTTTCCTTATTGATTGCAAAGATATTCTAGATTTCTTCCTTAATCTTGTCTTAGTAGTCTAATCTTCTATTAAGGGCGTCTGCCCTAGCGTTTTCCTTGCTTTGGATATAGGTGATCTTAAAGTCAAACTAGGATAGATATTCTGCCTATCTTACTTATTATCTATTAAGGTTCTTTGTTATTATAAATATAGTGAGGTTCTTATAGTCTGAAAACACCTTGATTATATATTTAGCACTTATAAAATAGTATTCTTATTCCTTAAATGCTTCTACTATAGCTATAAGTTCCTTATCTGGTATTCTATACTATAACTCTAGTTTATTAAGCTTCTTTAAAAAGTTAGCGACTATTCGTAGTCGTCCCTGCTTATTGCGCTAGTTGAGTTCTGCGCTGAGTGCATAGTCTGATGCGTCTGTGTATAACTCGTATTCTTTTCAAAGGTCTGATTCTTGCAAAATAGAGTCTTTAGTAATTAGCTCCTTGATTATTTCAAAGGCCTGGTTTTCTTCCTAGTTCTATTAGAAGGGTAAGTCTTTCTTCGTGAGATTTGTAAAAGGTCTAGCAATATTACTATATTTGCTGATAAATTGCTAGTAGAAGTTAATATATTTAAAGAATGCTCTAACATTCTTAATATTCTTTAGTATAGGCTAGTCTTTGACTACTTATATCTTGTTTTTCTATATTTTAATATATTCTAGTTTAATTATATATCTGAGATAGTCGATTTTCTAAATATAAAAGTAACTCTTAGCTAGTTTTATTAGGAGATGTATATCCTGAAGTATTTGAAGTATCTGCTATATATATTGCTTGTATTCTTCAAAGGTTCTAGAGTAGATAAGGATATTATTAAGGTAGATAATATATATAATATCTAAGAATTTATAAAGAATATAGTTAATTATTTCTTAGAAGGATGCTAGTGCATTAGTTAATCTGAAAGGTATAATCAAGTATTTATAATATCTATAATAAGTTCTAAATACTATCTTCTACTCTTCTCCTTCTTTAATATAGATATAGTAGTAACCTTCTTTAAGGTCTAATACTATAAACTATTATATATTTTATAGTCGATCTCTAATTTCTTTAAAAAGTAGTAGAGGGTACTAGTTCTTAATAGTAATATTATTAAGCTGTCTATAGTCTATACAAAGTCGGAGTTTTCTGTTTTTCTTTAATACGAACAAGATTAGGTATCCTGCTAGTAATTATAATAATCTGATATATCCTCTTTTAAGGTTTTCGTCAAGGTATTCTTTAAATGCCTTTAGTCTTGCCTTATTAAGCCTGTAAATAGAGAAGAACTATAGCTAAGTTCCTTCTTTTAGTAGTATCTTATAGTTATATAGGCTGTGTTCTAGAAGTCCTGTGTTAAATTTTCTTTAAAACAGCTTTATGAATTCGTAGTACTCTTGCAGTATTCTAGCGAATATTAGTATTAGTCTGTCCTTCTCTGTTTCTGCTATCTAGAGGAACAGGAGGTACTATTGAGCGTTTTTGTCTAAGGACGATTTCTTTCCCTTGCCTGTTAGTCGTTTCTTTAGTAGCTCTAAAGGTTTTCTCTAGGCTAGACCGAATTTCCTAGGTCGTAGCTATAGGATTTCCTTATAGTTCCAAAGTCTACACTTCTGTTATTGCTTCAAGTCAGGCCGAGTTTCTCTAGGCCTATATATACTTGTTGTTATATTAATCTGTTAATGCCCTAGCACTTCTTGTTTAAGTTCATTATTGCTAGATTCTTCTCTATAAGCTATCAGCCCTGCTGATTTAGAGGTAATTATAGGTTCGTTTAAAGCCTCTTTTCTCAAGTGTCTCTTAGTGACTAAATCTAATCCTTCGCTTTTAATTACAACCTTCTTATAAGTAACAGCATTATCCTATAAGATCTAGCTAGTAGTCTAATCGATTCGAGGATTATACTCTTTAAGCTAAGGAAGTCTTATAATCAGTTTATAATATACTGTATTTGTGATATCTAATATAATAAAGATTATACGTCCTTAGATCAAGATAAGTAGATAATCAGTCTTCTTGTCGATTACACCTTAGTTATATACGACTAGTTATTCTTTTATAGTATTAAGTCGATAGAGTCGTTCCTTCTAATATTATTACAGTCGTGCCTTGTTAATAATTGCTAGTAATATAAAGTTTCCTTAAGCGCTACTGTCTAATAGTGTGCTATATCGTTTTTTGTTAATATAAGCATCTAATTTTATATGTATATAGCCCCTCTCTGCTATATATAAGGACCTTTAAGCTCTAATCGTCTATAGTCCTATTACAGGCAATCCTTCCCTTTTAAGGATTCTTATACTTTATAGGCTGCTCTTTAAGCTAGCCTTCTAGCTTGCTGTTAGCTGTGCTTACGTTATTCCTTATTATCCTAGTGCTTATGCTAGTCTCGAACCTTATTATAGATATAGATAGAGCAGTCAGTAGTCTTATACTGCTACTATTTGATTTTCTTATTAACGCATTCTCTAGAATAGTTATCCAGCAATCTAATATAGGCGTTGCATTCCCTTCTATTAAGGACTTCCCTGAACTATAGATAAGGCTCCTTAACTGCCTAGATAATCTAACCTTGCTCTCTAACTAGGAACTACTTATATTTAACTTTCTCTATAAAGTGTATCCTGTAGCTATAATATATATATGAAATCTATACAAACTTGTAGTATTATCTATAGATTAGGCTGATTCTAAGGTCTTTTAGCTATTTAGCTTTAATATTCTAAATAAATACTATAGTAAAGAGGTCTTTGAGCTTAAAGCTATATACTATATATTTAATTGCTAAGTTCTAAGTGTTTTATCCTTAGTCTGAGTTATAGCTATAAGTTTCTTCCTCACTTATAGTGTCTTTATCTTCTGTCTTTAGAATAATAGGTCTTAGTATATTATCTAGCTATTAGTCTTAAAGTATTTCTTCCTTTATAGTTTCTATAGTTGCTTAGGATAAGAGGCGTTTTTTATAACAAGCTATTAAGTATAGTCCTAGATCTTTATCCTCAGGTTCCTAAATCTTCCTTTCAAGTTCCTTCTCAAAGGTGCTTAAGCAGTCTAAGTTGCTGCTACTTAAGATTATATTATAGACTAGGCCCTTTTTGCCTATTACTAGTTGTTATATCTTTTTAAATGCTTTAAAGAACCATCCTAAGCTTTCTTTCTCTAAAAGGTATATTAAGCATCTATTATTAAAGCAGAACATCTAGTTAAGGAGTCTATAGTCACAGATAGAGTCTGACACTTACTCTAGTAAGATATTATTACTTAGCTGATTAAGTTCCTGTTATTAGAGGATATTTACCTATTATTCTTTTTAAACTAGTTGCTATTATAGTTTTTTAAATTATCTATATTTCTATACAAAGTAGCTATGCTTTTTATAATTATAGTACTTAATACTACTATTTAGTCTTCTTATAAACTAATAGTTAGCTGCATCTAGTTCTATTAGGCTAGTATAAGTACTTCTGCTATATACTATACTCTAGCGCTAATTTCCACCTTGATTTTTAAGCTAGGACTTCTTATTATTACCTAGCTGTAAGCGCTATATAAGTTAGCTTCCTCCCTTTTTAGACTTCTCTATCTGTTGTTCATAGAGATAGTTATCAATTCTAATAGCTGTGTTTGCAAATATCGCAAAGTTTTCAGGCTAATCCTACTTAGAGATCTCATCCTTAACTTTGTCTTTAAGTCTTTTATAATAGTATTCTATAAGATTCTTGTCTTCTTATAAGAGTTGTGCTACAAGTTACTTAAACCTGATTATATAGGCTAATGCTGACTTAGTTTATTTAAAGTTTATTAACTGCTAAGCTATAGTGTGTTCTTTATTAGGGTTACTAAAGGTTTTCTTAAAAGCCTTTTCAAAGCCTGCGAAGGAATCGAATATTTCTTTAGTGCCTTTAGCGTATATATTAGGGTTATTAGCGTGTTCTAGATAGTCGCGGAGAGAAGGCTTATATTAGATAAAAGCATCCTTCTCAAAGCGAGTTCCGGCAAGGATAACCTTCTCAGGTTCTATAGTGAACTAGAAAGCATTATATAAGAAGTACACCTTGCAGTAGGTAAGGAATCTTTAAAGGAGTTTTTAAGTGCTGTTATATATAGCTAGCTTGTCTATCTTATAGCCTTTTTTATTATTGACGATAGTAGGGGCCTAGGTGCTATACTGAATTTGCTCCTGCTGAGCCTGAATAATATTCTTCTGCTATTGCTGATGCAGGTGGAGTTGTTCAATATATTAGGTAAGCTAGAGGACTTGCCGGATAAATTCTTCCTAAGTGAGCTGCGCGCTATATAAGGATAAAGAGGGGGTTCCTAGAGCTATTATATTTCTGTATTATTCAAGGGGTTAATACTGAACTGTTCCTGAACAAGAGTTGTCAAAATATAATAAGCACTGCAGTAATCTAAAGATCTCTGAGTACCGATTAAGTTTATGCTAACAAGAGCAGTGTCGAATATAAGCCTTGAATACAGAAATATAACTAGGTAGTCTGTGCAAGTATTCACTACCTTTAAAGCTATTAGAGTAGGGTGTAATCTGATACTTAGATTAACAACTGAAGAGCTATATATAAGATCTATCTAATAGAAATAAACGTGTCTTTATATATCCAGCTCTTCAGTCCTGCTGGTAGTGTTAGTTATTAGATCACTTAGATCACCTGAGTGATCTAACTAATCCGGATCATCATAGATCAGCTACTGATCCATCCTGATCCTATAACCCTAACCCTTGCTTATATAAGCTGTAGTCCTTAGGGTGTTAGACCCTCCTCTTGTCTTCCGGACAGTTGTTTTAGGTGTCCTGGTTTATAACCTGCATGTTGAATAAGTTATAACAAAGTCACTATTCTTCACACTCTATAAATACAACCTAACAGCTTATTATAAAGCATTACTAGGGATAGATGCAGAAGTAGTAGATAAAAGAGTTAGGAAAATTAAGAAAATCTAGGAAGAACTTCAGTCAGAACTATAATTCGTCTAAAAACGAATAACATACTATACAAATACTAAGAGAATTAAAGGACTAATTCTACAGGAGGGAAATAAGGTCTACTTACTTTGTAAAAATATTAAAATAACTAGGCCTATGTCACGAGTAGCAGGTGTCATGAGGTGACAGGGCTAAGGGTTAGGAGCTAGCTAGGGCCAGCTATCTATATAAAAGGAAAGCCTACTAGCTTTAGGCTTAGGACTTTAAGCTTAGACCTTAAGTGTTAGCTATTACATCATAATACAGGCTTTTGGCTGGGGGCACTTAATAAGCTGACTTATGTGATTCGGATCTACAGGCTTTACTGACAATTTCTAACACTTCTTTTGAAAGTTACCTTAGTTAAGATGCCCCCGAGAGCGACTCGCCAGCAAGACGCTATCGAATCGTCAGCTTTACGTTCAGCCACCGACGAACTAGCTCAAGATCAGCCTTCTGTACAGCAACTTGAGGC
>JALRMH010000058.1:0-13319 GCA_026119935.1 Endothia cerciana
TTGTGTGTAGCGCTGCCACTAGAAGTGGACAAACTCTAGACCACCGCCCTGTCTCGGGATCGAGATCATAAGCAGATCATCAGATGAATTGTAGATTCTATACACGCACCCCGTGCTGCTGGGTTTTGGTGCATAGCCTGAACGGGCAGGATAAATTACCCAGATCCTTTCACCGCCGGGCGAGGCATTCTCGCAACCTTGGCGGTGACACCCTCTCGCCACCTGTCTTTGCTGTCAAACGCGACCGTTGTTGGCGTGTCTCGAGAGGGTGTGCACAAAAGTCGGGGCTGAAATGGGTACCTCGGCGCAGGTTGCCGACCCCGTCCGCGAAGGGAATGTTGACGAGCTGTCCCGGGTTTCAAGGATACGAGCGACCACGGGGGACGACGTCCTCGCGACCGGAAGCGAGGGTCGCTCATTCGAACGCTCCTTCATCATCATCATCATCATCATCATCATCCTCCTCCTCCTCCTCCTCCTCCTCCTCCTCCTCCCCCTGCGGCCAGCTCACGTCGTCGGAGACCAGCTTGCTGTGATGGCAGCTTTAGCCCCATGCTGCCGTTGCAGCGCTTATTTAGGGTGCTTTCTAGCACAGCACCCAATCTGGTGGAGAAGGCCCTGTACCTTCCTAGGTACAGGGTGCAGTGCTACCATAACCCGGCCAACCAGGCTCTCACACGCACGCGATGATCTCCCGCAGGCTCGTCCGGACCTTGTTCCAGCGTAGGGCAGGGCGGGGGGCCGTTGGCCTCCTGCGAGCCACACCTGCCAGGGAGACTTATGCTTCCTCTCGGACACATGTCCAGTCACCTGTCCAGTCCGGTCTGACAGCCTGCGGTGCGCAGCCCCCTTTTCCGTCCTGAGGCAAGAGGAGGGTCACAGGCAGTGCAAGCCCTTCCGCTCTCACAGGCTGCTGTGTGGGCGAGACGTGCCGAGACGGATGAATGAGAAACCCTCGGTTGCGTCGCATGCGGTGAGATGCTCTCCACGCGCTGCCTGACGTGGAGAGAGGACAGCCCAGGGAATCCGACACCCGACCCAATGGTCTCGGGGCCTCAGCAAGTCTCGGAGGGCCCAGATGTCGTCAAGCTGCCTTACAAGCCTGGGAAGCCCCTGTTCCCGTTGCATCGGCAGGCTCTTGACCATGATGCCAGGGGCGATCTCTGGTCTTCTGTCAGGCCCGTTGTCCAGGTGGCCCCACGGAGACCCCAGCCAACGGCAGGTCCAGATTCGAAGCCCTTGTTCCACTAGTGACCTGCCAACCGCCTCACTCTGGACTACCTTATGGGAACAGGCCACCGCCGCTTACTGTGCGGTGCTTGTGATACTGTCCCCCCCCCCCCCTCCAAGTACTCCCGTACTTCCCTATCCCACCCACGCCCACCCCCCCCCCCCGAAAGAGTCTGCGCGACCGACCCACATAGCAGGGAGGAGAAGGCGGCTGCCCTTGCCTGGGGGGGGGTCTAAGGTTTCCTGTGCCCCCCCCCGCTGGTCCTTTTCATCTGGCTGCTCCCCGTCTTCTTCCCCTCCAGGCCGCCCACCCTGTTCCTCTTTACACAACCGCCGACCGGTTTTGATTTCCTCGACCATATCCAGCTCTCGTCCCTCGTCTCGCCTGGTGCCAGCTGTGTCGTTCCATCTCCGCGCGCTCTCATCTTTTGTCTTCAGACTTTTACAGGGATTTCCTCCTCTCCTTCTTCTTCTCGCTGCCTCAACGATCTGCACTTTAGCTCCCTTGCCCCCCCCCCCCTCCCGCCACAGCCCGCGCAAGATGTCTGCAAGAAGAGGAGATGGCGCTGGAGGCGCGGCGCAGTCAGGAGCGTCCCGGCAAAACGAATATTTCGTACCACGTGAAGGCATAGATCGCGAGGTCATCACCGCGGACATCTGCCGCTACCTTGGTAACGATGCTCTCGTCCGACCCGGAACCTATACCGTACGGTTGTCTTCGTTGCTACCCGTTCGCCGCGCGCCTCGGCCGCGGCACACGAACATTTTGCTGATGTCGCGCATCCGTCCAGGACCCGGCCACCGGTCAGATGATGCAAGGCTACCGCGTCACCGCCTACAGAGCTTTGACTTCGGTATGTGATGACCCGCCTCTGGGCCGAAAACGCGTCCGTCAGGCTAAGACTATCCTGCCCTACAGGCGATGATCCAAGACCTGAAGAACGACTCCGCCCGCTGGGAGCAGGAGAGGAGGAGTCACTCGGGCGCCAGTGGAGGTAAAAACCACCTCGCGCGATTCGTCTTTGCCCCCCCCCCCCTCCCCTTTTTTATTTTTTTTTTTTTTTCTTCTTCTTTTCCTCCCGAGAAGCACAAGGCCTAACTCCCCACTAGCGAGATACAGCGAGTCGTCCAGTCGTTTCAGCGGTGGAGCGGCCCCTGTCCAGTACGAGACTTCTGCACGACCCTATCCCGCGGGTTCAAGCCGTGATTCTTATGACATTGTGCCCAGATACCCTGGAAATGATGCTCCTGGATACAGCGGCGCTGGGGCGGGATCAGGACCAGGGTTCCAGTATGACAACCGGCAGACACCATACGGCAACCCTGCCTACCCCCAGGACAACAGGTACAGCGGACAAGGTGCCTCCTACCCACCAGCGGCATATGGAACTCCCGTGTACAGCCAGGACGCAGGTGGCGCCCCGTACGTCGACGTCGGAGCCAACCGCGGGACCCGCCCCTCCTACCAGGACCCTAGGTTGGCAGGCTCTCCCTTCCCCCAAGGAGGTCTGTATTATAACCAAGGCCAGTACCAAGGTGCCCATCCCCCACAGCCGATTGATCCCATGTACGGCCGTGGGAACACTTACCCAACCACCCAGGCGGATTACAGCTCTTCAGGCCAGGCCGGTTACCAGTATGATCACCCAAAGTACGAGGCTCCAGGCCAGAACCCCCTCCCCCGTGCGACCACATCCTCCCCGACCAGTACACCAGCTCAGACAGGAAACAGTGGACCACCTCACTCCCACCGCCACCGCGATCGCGACGCGCGCGACGGCAGCTACAGCAAGGCCGAGAGGAACCGTCGCGCCCAATAAGTTGTCTTCCGCGCTGGCCAGTAATGATAACTCGCAGCACGGTGGGGCCGGATCCTGTGAGTGATGGCGACACGGCCCCTTGTTTGATCTGGACCCTTAATGCTTTGCTTCGGAATGGCGTTTGCGCTGCTTTCTGCCTTTTTTTTTTTTTTCTTTCTTTACCGCCGGGTCAACGCCCTGGATAAAAGGGTTCTAGAAACCTCGAAGTTGCAAGTTTGCATCTACCCTCCCGGACAGCCGGATCTCTTGGACCTGTTGGCTTCGGTTTCACTTTGGCATGGCGCCTCGGCTCCGCTGGAGTTCTCCTGGACTTCCCCCCCCCCCCTCTGGACCTTGGATTTTGTCGCATGGCCTTGGGATACTCTGTCGATCTGCATTCTGGTCGAGCGATACGTCATGTTTCTTGTTATGATTTTGATGATCCCGCAGGCTCCTGCGATGTTACACCCCGGCACCGAAACCCCACGGGCGAGAGGACATCCGGGACTGGTGCATCTCCGCTAATGCAATGACCGAAACTGCCTTTCTGGCCGGGCCTTGGCGCCATGGTTGGCCATATACCCTTTTTTGTCCGGCGCACCGGTTACCTTGCTCTCTGGGACTGGGGAGGACCTCCCGCCTTGCTACCAGGACCTGATGCTGGCCCAAGGGCTGAAACAGGTCGGAGTCCAGACGGAAGGTGAGAGAGGGCTCTCTCTGCACATACTCCTGAGGCCCCAGACGGAAGCCCCTCCACAGGGGCTACTGTTCGTTTCTCAAGCCCGTCCAGCCTGGATCGTTCGGCGTGGCACACCTGATCATCCAAGGAGCTGATCGCCCAACTCCGCCCTGTCCTGGACCAACCGAGCATTGGAATCATCCAACCATGGCCGGAACCCAGTCGGGCTGTCTGGATGGTACCGCGGACCATGATCTTCAGAGAAGACAAGCTGTCTAAAGGACCCGGCTCATCCTGAAAAGACCGTCTTTTCCATCTGCTGTGCTCAGGGGCCCGCAGAGACGTCCAGCGTCCAGGCGGCCTCTCCACATTTGGCAGCAACTCAATTGCACCGGTTCACCCATGGCGCCTCCGCAGGATTCAATTGTCCAGGGATCAAAGACACAGGAATGTGATTGAATGAGACGGTAGTGTCTCTGACCTCTTGCTGGTAAGACTGGACAGCATCTCGGCCGCCCTGCTGAGGCTCCGGGCCAGGTCATCAATCGCAGTGTCGCCATGAAGGATTTGTTCTCAGTCGTTGCCTGAAGTTTCGGACCTTTTCACCTTCCCAATCTCGTGTGTGGTACACGATTGGTATCCTCATGACCTGGCCGCCCGCGCTTTGGTCCTGCCAATGACCATTGGATTGTTTCTCTGCTTCCCTGGCCAACATTTGAAGGTACCGGCCTGGCTTGTACAATTACCTGACACGGTCGTTCCAAACTCGGACTTGCCAGGACCCTGCGACCCGATGACCACACCAGTTCAATACCCGGATGATTCCTTCAGGACCAGAATGTGTCTTCGCGATCACGTTCTAGAACGGGATCTGCAAAACTCTGCCATGGACAAACTGAAGCCAAAGCCTGTGGATGGACTGGTGCCAGCTGTGTTGTTCCCCAAGCCCGGATCTGGATCCCTCCGAACGCGTATGTCTCTTTTTTTTTTTTTTTTTTTTTGGTGGTTTTTTTGGTGGTTTTTTTTTTTCTTTCCTTCCTCTCTCCTGTTTTACCTCTGCGGCTCAGCCTGTTTGGTGTTCCCTTCAAAAATCCATTGCCACGGACCGGAGAGTGATTTCTCTGTGTTTTCCCCGCGGACGGATCGCTAACCTCAGGCGCTCCTCAGCATTTCCTTTCATGTAACTTCATCAACAAGGCATGAAGATATCCAGGGGACACTTGGCGACTTCGGGATCTGAATAGAGGGCTGGGGCTCAAGGGGAGAGCGAAGCAATCGGCTACACTAATGGCAATGTCGGGACCCGGACAACGTTGGGCCTACATAGGTGCTGTGGTTGATCGGACTTCTTTGCATTGGGGGTTTCATGTCATGGCCTACGAGGCCTTGTATGTAGAGAGGACGTGTGATGTCAGGCGGCCGGCGTTCATGGGAGCGGGTTGATTTGATGGCGTTGACAATGCGTCGAGGACAGAGTCTTACTGAACGAAATTGGACTTTGGGGATATTGACGACAACAGACTTGTCAATCTGTTTCTAAAGAAGAAAAAAAAAAAAAAAAAAAAAAAAGACTTGGACGGGCTACCTGTCTGCAGTGCTGTGTGGTCCGTAGGCCCCCCCCCCCCCTGTGACCCTATCTCGTCCGTTGTCACTCCTCTCCTCTGCCCTGTCGTCACCCTTTTGCCTTGTCACACGTCTACCTCGTCATACCTCGTCTGCCTTGTCAAACTCTTCTCCCATGCCTGCTCTTCCTCCGGCAACTACGGGACCTCGCCTGCGCGGGAATGATTGGCTGATGACCTATGTTACTATGTCATGTACGTAGCACGTTGGAACACCTCGGAGAGGGCTCAGACCCCCCCACAAGGAACGTGGCTGGTAAGTGGTCAGAAGACAGATGTGCAATCTCAAGGCAAAGTTTCGAGAACAAGTGCTGAGGGAGGAAGCAGGAAGAAGAGAAGCTCCGCCTCTAGCCGGCCCCGCAGGTGGACGGACGCCTCTGCAATGTATCGTGCGTCCCGCGTAGCACAGAGCAGCGCACTATCTCTCACCGGTGGGTGGGTGGGATGCCAGCGGTTGAGGTTGGGTGGATGTCGGGGCCCTGATGAGGACGGCATGAAGGAAGTATTGTCCGTACCCATCTGTGAAGTGAGAGACCAGGTCATGATGCGGAGGCCGGCCGGTTTTCTTTTCCTGCCTGTCGGGAAGATCTTGGATCACGAGAGGGCGAGAGGCAGAAGAAGCATGGCGTTCACGGGTGCCCGTCCACCCAACCACGGTCCCTCCCGAGAAGAAAAAGGAGGCGCGAGAAGAGAAGGGGGAAAAAAAAAGGGGAAAAAAGAAGAAGAAGAAGAAGAAGAAGGAGAAGGAGAAGGAGAAGGAGAAGGAGAAGGAGAAGGAGAAGGAGAAGGAAACAAAGTCGGTGAAGATCCTGTCGACGGAATCGTACTCGCACACACACACACACACACACAAAAATACAGTGCACGCACAGGCCTCTCGTTTCCTCTTTCACTATATAACCTGCATCAGCTAGAGGCAAGAGATGGCATCAAGCGCCAGGCAGAGGCGTGAGTTACGAGATGTTGAGGCGGGAAGTCGCTGTGGCCATCCGTCCACGTCCCCAAGGCCGGCCGCATGTGTTGAGGAGTTCTTTTGTTTTGCCGCGCTCGCCAGATTGAAACCGCCTGATCGTCGCCTCCCAACCTTGTTTCTGTCGCCCCGAATGCGGTCAGGAAACTGGCCCTTCTCATCCGCCTCCTCATCCTCCTCCTCCTCCTCCTCCTCCTCCTCCTGCTGCTGCTGCTGCTGCTGCTGCTGCTGCTGCTGCTGCTGCTGCTACCCCCCCTCTTCCTCTCCCCTCCTCCCTGGCCTGGCCAACCCGTCCTTTGTGCTCAGGTGCCATCACCTCTCCGCCGGATGCGCTTGGCATCGATGATCCCTTCGACAGGCGTAAGGACAGAAAGGCGCACATGTGAGCTGTTACCAAATTCAATGTACCCCCTCGCCACGCAGTAGCCCACTGAGTACTTCGCGATCTGGTGTCCGGGATAAGGACCCCACGACATGTCATTTCCAAGCTGCGGGCGCTTGCATTTTAGATGGTCTGAGCCCATGTTCAGCTGTGTAGCACCAGGGCGACAAGCCGTTCCAGTCCCTTTCCAGACGGGTAAATCACTCGCTAGCTGGTGTACCTGGCCCGCCACCCAGAACACCACCCAGCTCCCGGTACCCGTGATAGGTGAATACAGAGACAGCCCCCCCTCATTGGGCCGGTCGGGTTGGGGAACAAGGTCCCCTGGACAGCCAGGGCGGGCCCTTCTGTGCTCCCCCCCCCCCACCCCCTCAAAGGCCCGGGGGCTTCTCCTCTCCTCGTGCTGCTTGGTGAGCTTGGATGGGTGCAGAGCGGTGCTGCTAAGCAGCCCAGAGGAAGAGGCACAGCAGTGCAGAGCGCAGACGACGGCGGGGCTCAGAAGTAATTTTTTTTTGGGGGGGGGGGGGTTTTTCCTTTTTTTTTTTTTTTGGGTAAGCCAGGCAGGGAAGACGACCCAAGTACCGCTCCATTAAATCCAGATCCAGATCCTCATCCTCAATACTACCACCCGCCCACTCAACGCTGCTCCTGCTGCTGCGGACGCACTTTTTCGACGACAACTGAACATCGACAACCCCCTCCATAACACCAAACAACATCTCCCCCATCCAGAAAATCCTCCGTCCCCAGCTTCGCCTCCAGGCATTCATTCATTCAGACCGCCCCTGCTGCATGTCTACGCCCGCGTCTGGTCTTGAAGATGGATGCCGCTGCAATTAGAAGTTGCATCGTCGCGACCCTCGACGCAGACGCCAGCGTTCGCAAGAGGGCCGAGCTGCAGCTCAAGCAGGTACGCCGCGAGCCACCATCGCCCCCCGTCAATCTCTGTTCCGGATCACCACCCTCGAGACCCCCCTCTCCCTCTCCGCTCGGCCGTTCCTGGCCCCCCTTTGTCTGCCCGTCGTCTCCCCCCCCCCCCTCGCTCATCCCTTTCTCGGCGCGTAAATAGCTGACCCCGCCTCTTGTGTGCGTCTCGTAGGCAGAGGAACACAATGGCTTTCTCGACGCCCTCCTCCAGATCCTGCAGTCGGAGCAGGAGCAGAACATCCGCCTCTCCGGTACGTGACCACATTCACGGCGTACTTCCTTCGAGACGCGTCCCTGTCCCGCCCCCCCCCCCCCCCACACCCAACCCAGTTGGGCACAAGTTGTGTATGTACTCCGGGCCCGGAGGCTCACGCGTATCACAGCTGTCATCTACCTCAAGAACCGTGTCAACCGGGCATGGGTAGGCACAGATCATACCCACGAGCACCCCATAACAGACGAGGAGAAGGCCAGAGTCCGCGAACGGATACTCCCCATCCTGTCCTCCTCTCAGGGTCTGATCCGGCAACAACTCATCCCCATCCTGCAGAGGATCCTGCACTGGGACTTCCCCGAGAGGTGGCCTACCTTTATGGACTTCACCATCCAGCTCCTCAACACGAATGACGCGCCGTCTGTCCTCGCCGGCCTGCAGTGCCTGCTGGCTATCTGCCGCGCCTACCGCTTCAAGGCCACGGATGGGGAGGGCAGGGCCCACTTCGACAAGATCATCGAGGCCAGCTTCCCCCGGCTGCTGGCCATCTCGACCGAGCTGGTATCACAGGAGAGCGAGGAGGCCGGGGAGATGCTACACATCGCCCTCAAGGCATACAAGCACGCGACATGGGTCAGCAGCATCCCCTCTCATGTTTATATGCCCCGTTGCGTTTGTGTGTGTGGGGGGGGGGGGGGGCGCCTGGGACTGACCTGACTGACGGCTGCAGCTCGACCTGTCCGCCTTCCTCCGCGAGCAGCAGAACACGATCGGCTGGTGCACCGTCTTCCTCCAGACGGTTTCCAAGACGCCTCCGGCGATCGCCATGGGGGACGACCCGCTCGACCGAGAGCGGCATCACTGGTGGAAGGCAAAGAAATGGGCATACTTCAATCTCAACCGCCTATACATCAGGTAGGGGTTCTTCTCCTTCTCTTGAGACGCCGCGAGTCGACGGGCTGATGGTGGACCAGGCATGGGAACCCGCAGGCGATCACCAAGGACGAGGGTGGCCATCTGGCCTTTGCCAACTTCTTCGCCTCCAACATCGCACCCGAGATCCTCAAGCACTACCTGCAGGAGATCGAGAAGTGGGTCAGCAAGACCTCGTGGCTTAGCAAGCCGTGCCTGTCCTACACTATCGTCTTCATGGACGAGTGCGTGCGGCCGAAGGAGATGTGGGCGCACCTGAGGCCCCACCTGACGAACCTCGTCACCCACTTCATCTTCCCCGTGCTCTGTCTGTCCCAGGACGATATCGAGAGGTTCCAGGACGAGCCCGAGGAGTACCTCCACCGGAAGCTCAACTTCTACGAGGAAGTCTCGGCCCCGGATGTCTCGGCCACGAACTTCCTCGTGACCTTGACCAAGAACCGCCGGAAGCAGACGTTTGAGCTGCTCTCGTTCATCAACAGCGTCGTCAACGCCTACGAGACGGCCGAAGGCGACAAGAAGGACCACATTGCCAAGGAGGGCGCCCTGCGCATGATCGGCACCCTCGCTCCTGTTCTTCTGAGCAAGAAGTCGCCGATCGCGGACCAGGTCGAGTACTTCCTCGTCCGATATGTCTTCCCTGACTTCACCAGCCCCCAGGGCTACCTGCGGGCCCGCGCCTGTGACACCATCGAGAAGTTCGAGCAGCTTGACTTCAAGGACCAGAACCACCTGCTCACCATCTACCGGAACATCCTGGACAGCATGGCCGATCCCGCCCTGCCCGTCCGTGTGACTGCGGCCCTGGCACTGCAGCCTCTCATCCGGCACGACATCATCCGCACCAGCATGCAGACCTCCATCCCCACGATCATGCAGCAGCTCCTGAAGCTCGCAAACGAGGCTGACATCGACGCACTGGCCAACGTGATGGAGGACTTCGTCGAGGTGTTCGCCACGGAGCTCACCCCGTTCGCGGTGGCCCTCAGCGAGCAGCTGCGTGACACATACCTCAGGATCGTGACCGAGCTGCTCGAGCGGAACAATTCCCGGGATGACGACGACGAGGAGTACGGTGACTTCCTGGACGACAAGAGCATAACAGCCTTGGGTGTTCTCCAGACCATAGGCACCCTGATCCTCACGCTCGAGAGCACGCCTGATGTCCTCCTGCACATCGAGGCGGTCCTCATGCCTGTCGTCCAGGTCACCCTTGATAACAAGCTTTATGGTACGCCCCTGCGATGCAGACCCTACTCCCCCCACCCACCCCCCCCCCAAAAAAAATAAAATTAAGAACCATACTACCCTCGTGCTAATGGGTCACAGATCTGTATAACGAGGTGTTCGAGATCATCGACAGCTGCACTTTCGCTGCGAAGGCCATCTCCCCAACCATGTGGCAGGCCTTTGAGCTGATCCACCGGACCTTCAAGGCCGGCGCTGAGTTGTACCTGGAGGACATGCTCCCCGCGCTCGACAACTTCGTCCAGTTCGGTGTCCCGCAGCTCATCCAGAACCCCGAATACGTGCAGGCCCTGTACTCGATGGTCTCCGACATGTTTGACGACCCTAAGGTGGGCGGCATTGACAGGATCTGCGCGTGCAAGCTGGCGGAGGCCATGATGCTTAGCATGCCAGGGCATATCGACCAGTGCGTGTCCGGGTTCATCAACATGGCCATGGCCGTCCTCAGCGAGCCGGAGCAGAAGATGAAGTCCTACAAGATCCACCTGATGGAGATGGTCATCAACGCTATCTACTACAACCCGCACCTGACGCTACAGGTGCTTGAATCCAAGGGCTGGACTAACAAGTTCTTCAGCCTGTGGTTCGGCAGCATGGAGTCGTTCACGCGGGTGCATGACAAGAAGCTCTGCATCGTCGCCATTGTGGCACTGCTCGGCCTTGGCCCCGACCAGATCCCCCCGAGCGTCTCAGTCGGCTGGCCGCGGCTGCTCCAGGTAGGTGCAAGCAGCACCAGTCAAGTCCTCTCTTGCAGCGCCTCATCGCTAATACCAAAACGTAGGGAATCACGTTGCTGTTCAGGACGCTGCCTGCCGCAGTGAAGAGTAAGCATCCCCGGCCTGGTCACCCCGGTGCGTCAGACACTGACTACCTCCTACTAGACCGCGAGGATGCTATGAAGGATGATTATGGCCTCGACGCCAACTACACCTACGATGAGGATGACGAGTGGGGAGACGACGATGCCGCCTGGACCGCAGAAGAGGAGCAGGAAGAGGAAGCCACCGATGCGAAGGACGAGAGCTCCGCGTATCTGGAATTCCTGAACGAGGAGGTAAGTAGTACACCAGGGGCCAGAGCTGGCTGCCTTCGGTCCGGTTTACTGAGACAGGTGCAGGCCCAAAAGTTTGGTCATCTGGAGGAGGCGGCCTCGGATGACGAGCTAGGCGAGAACAGCGTGCTCCTCGAGTCCCCTCTGGATAAGCTCGAGCCATACCAGATCTTCCGGACATGCCTCCTGAGTAAGTTGCCGTCCGCGTCAACGGGGGGAGGCCTCAGCGGCTGACACACTGAACAGGACTGCAACAAGACCAGCCGCAGTTCTACGCGAGCCTTTCGTCTCACCTGTCAGGTGAGGAGCAGGGCGTGATCCAGGGCGTGGTTCAGCAGGCGGAGGCCAACCAGGTCATGGCGCAACAAGCCGCCCAGCAGCTCGCCGCCGCCGCCGCCGCCGCGGGCCCGGCCAACGGCGGCCCTAGTGGGACCCAGGGCCAGTAGCGGTCCGAAGCCTATGTTATCCGCAAAGCCGCTACCACGGTACGTGTGTGTCCGGCACACGGGCCTGAAATGACGGACGGAGGCCTGCCACAGGCTCCTGGGAGGGAAGTATGAACTAGGTCGTGACCCCAGGCCTGTGCTGAGATGGGAGGAGGAGGGGCCTACAGACCAAAGACAATCTTGTGAGGTGGGACGATAAGGTCATCAAGTGATACCAGAATATAGAAATTGGCGGGGGGGGGGGGGCGGGGAACAAAATACTAGGCGAATAAGGCTGCTTTCTTGGGTTCGATTCGTTACGGCCTGACGCGCCCTCCTGCATAGTGCAGAGAAATTTCTTGGAGGATGAGAAGGAGGAACAGGGAGGGGCGGTGGGAATCTGAGCAACACACATTCATGCCTCCCCAGCGTCTTGGATGCATCCGACACCCCCTGACACGAGGATTATTCTTCGCAGGGCACCCCAAGAGAGGCATGCCTGGAGCGGCAGAGGGAGGAGGAGAAGGCAGCACAGGGGAGGGGAGAGGATACTAGAGTGTGCAGACATCATCGTCATGTTTATTCCAACCCCTGATGCTAACTCAATCACGTTCTATGAGTCGTCGGTGGTAAGACACAAGATGTAATGTAGATGCCAACAAGGCCGGTTTGCCCCACACCTTGCTAGTGACTATATAATTCTTCAGGCTGTCCTATTGTTTCAACGCATGCTTTGGGCAAATATACATATAGATAAATAAGAAGGGAACCAAGACTGAGAGCTAGGATCAGGTAAACCACGAAGCACAAGATACTCGACGCACGGTAATCTGCGCGGGGGGGGGGGGGGAAGAAGAAGAAAAAAAAGGAAAGAAAAAAAAAAAAAAGGCCCGAGGGGAAAGAGGAGCGACAGGATCTAGACCAGACCTGAGGAATAGGGACCTCCGGGAGCTGATTTCCGACGTGGCTGCGGCACGGGGGAGGGGGGTTGTGAACTTGGGCAAAACGTTCTGCAATCTGTTCCGGGACCGGCCCCCCCCCCCTCCCCTCCAAAAGAAAACCCCCCACCACCAGAAACAATCCACAGCTCTCTCGCCTCACAGATTAGCCACCCACCCAGACCGCCTCCTACCACAGGGGGATGGGCGACAGATGGCGAGGGCTGGGGCAGCCAGGATATGTCAAAGGCGAAGAGGAAGCTGTGGGGGGGGGGGGGGCGGGTGAGGCCCTGACTGTGGAAAAGTGTGGCAGAGGAACCTTGCAGTGTGGCTGGGTTGATAAGACAAGCGTGCCGCCGCCGCCGCCGCCACAACCACCAGACCCTGAACGACGACGTCCCTCTAACATTACAATAATCCATTTCAACACGCAGACAAGACAGGCAAACTTCCGATAACCAAAAACGCAACTGCTGGGGGGAGGGGGGGGTTTTGGTATTATTTTTTTCTTTCTTTTCTTTTTTTTTCTTTCCGTGGTGGGGGGGGGGGAGGGTGGGTCTATTCTTTCAACGAGAGGACGGGTCGGGTGAGTGTCCAGGCGCAGGCGCAACAACTATGCCCCGAGGAGAAGAGACGAGACAGACCTCCAACCTCCGCGCTGCTTAGCTATACACCTGGTCACCGCCTCGTCCGATGAAGGAGAGACCGACCAGCAACGAGAGTAAAGTACCACAGGGCCTTTTCTTTTTTTTTTCTCTTTCTCTCCTTTGCCTTTCCCTTCCTTAACCAACCGGACAAGGTGGCCCCGCCCTCTTATACCACACCGGGCGCGGGTTTCAGGAGGATCGGTCGGCGACGCTTCCTTCGCCTCCCCCTCCGTCTCCCGCCCCGTCTACCCCGC
>JALRMH010000058.1:13417-33809 GCA_026119935.1 Endothia cerciana
TCCCACTCCTCCTCCGTCTCCCACTCCTCCTCCGTCTCCCACTCCTCCTCCGTCTCCCACTCCTCCTCCGTCTCCCACTCCTCCTCCGTCTCCCACTCCTCCTCCGTCTCCCACTCCACCTCCGCCTCCTCATCCTCGTGCCCCGATGCCTCGAATCCCGCATCGAGCTCCTGCGCCCGCCCGCTGGCCTCCTGGATAAGCTTGTCACGATACTCCCTAGCGAGGTCGCGGGAGTTCCTGAAAGCGGTGGCCCCGAGCCAGTATTGCCCCCGATTCCCCGTCATCGCGAATGCATTCCGCTCAGTGATATACGTCTCCGGTCGGCCATCTTGGCCCTCGACTAGGTGAGCAGAGTAGATCCGGAGCAGGCCTGACGAGGTGTTAAAGACCAACCGATCGCGTAGGCGTTGCCGTCGTAGATACGGTCGTCGTCGCGGCCGTAGTTCTGCAGGCTGTGCATCGCACGAGCACCCACGGCGAGGTCGTGGGAGACCTGAAGGCGCTCTACGTCGATGTTGCCCTTTGCCGATTTCCACTCGGCGAAGTAGTTCGGCGCCACCGGGGGGGTATTGAATTGTTTCGACGGGACCATGAACTTCGACAGACCCTCCCTAACGTGGCGGTGGATATTCCTGTGGGCGAGCCCCTTCGTAGAGGTCTGGTTTGAGCTGGACAAGACGTGGGGCGACTGGCTCGAGCTTGGTGAACAGGAGGTTCCCTCCGGTGTGAAAGTTCCCCGGTGTTGACATTGCGGAGATGCGGTATGGCCCAGCACAATCCTTCCGACTCCGTAGCAACGCCCTTGGTAGCGCTCCTGAAGCTCTGGAATAATGATTCATCCCGGCGAGAAAAGCGACAGGGAGGCCCTCCGCGCCGAAAGTCTCCGGGCAGTCTCGTCCGCGTTGGCGGGCTCGGCATCCGGAAGGGCGAGACCCCGCGGGTGCGCCTCTGGGTTGTCGGCGCAGATGCCGTTGTCGACTAAGTGCTGCTCGAAGTTCTTGCCATGCGCCGGTATCCTCTTTTTGGGTGTTGCCATGCTGTTGCCCTTGCCCTTGCCCTTGCCCTTGCCCTTGCCGGTGGATGTGTTCGTCATAGCCCGGGTCGCCCTCGCACCCGTACGCCGTGGGAAGGCCATGGTACCGCCTGCCCTCCTCAGCTCCGGGTGCTGGGCCTCATGGTCAGCTACATGACAAGCCGCCACGGCAGGCCGGGAAGGGGGGATGATGCTTACTCCTCTGAGATGAGATAGGTCGGGCCCGCCGTGCCTCGCGAAGCGCACGAGGTCGGTTGGGCTGTTGCGGACGGGGGGCTCTGGGTGAGGGGCCGCCGGCGGTTGCGCCGGTCGGGTTCCTTAAGGATGGTTGGCGTGAGCCAGACTTTGGAGAGGCTATGGTAGACGTTGGGAGGGTGTCCTGCCTTTATCTTCTTGGCCGGCGGGCTCTCAGACGGACCGCTGGGGCCTCCGCATCTTGAGACGTGCCATGGGGCCAGGCAGACAACGCGTACCAATGATCTCAGACACACTGATGCCTGCGTAAGCCATTGATTCAAAGTTGACCGTCGTGCCTGGAATATATGCGAAGGCTTCTTTGTGTTGAAGGCTTCTTTACCTTGAAGGCTTCTTTTCCCAAGTTGGCGAAACAAAGCCGCGTGCCGACTCCTGATGACTCGATAGCAGCCAGCCCATCCTTCCACCCCCTCCCTCCACAACCGGGTCTCTGCGGAAGCGCCAGCCTGACCACAGACGACTGGATCCAAGTCATCCAGCCTGGCGCGCGAGCCCCTGGCCTGCGAGGCTGCTGTGCCCACCGCCGCAGAACTCGACCGGTCCCCTCGAGCAGCATAGCCGTGCGGTCGCTGCCGAGGACCCAGATCAGCTACCAGGACCCTTCATCGAAGCGGCGCCGGTAGGTGGCCTGCCTCAGGCTGCTCCAGCTCCCTCCCAGGCTTGTTCATGCTGGGAACACAAGCTCACAACACGGGATAACGGGGGTGAACGGGGAATCAGCGCTTGAAGACGAAACCCCCTGCGTAGACCTTCAGGAGGGGTGTGGGAGAAGAGATTAGAAGGCGTGTAGATATTAATAATAATAATTGGAAGAAAGAAAAAAGGAAAAAAGAGAGAGAGAGAGAGAGAGAGAGAACTAGCCGCCTCCACCCGGATGGTACTCCTCTCGAGGCTCTTCCTATGTCGAGGTCTGCAGTAGTCCTCTGATCTGTCCTGAATCCTTCTAAAGTGGTGGCCGGCACGACTCTGAGGCGGAGGGCAAAGGTGCCCGAGGATACGAGATTCCCGAAGGCATCGCCTCTACTCGTCTGGACGAGGCCGCACCACGACGCCAACGTGACGGGGCTGCTCCCGACTGGGGCCCACCCACGACAACCTATGTACTTACCCTCCTGCCTTTGTCTTTTCACCTTTCGACCACAGCCAGCCGCACGGGCTACGGCGTGAGACCATGGGATCATCGCGGCATGTCTGTCTCCAGGCAATGGATGGCTCCATAGGAAAATCGCTAATTGTTCTCAAGGCAACAAAGCACAACAAGAACCAGCAGCAGAGGCCACTCGCAAGATCAACACAAACTTTTCCTCCATCTCCTTCCTGGTCGACCCCATACACAGCATTGCGTCTTTCACATCCTCCCTTCAGATCTCTCCCGTCTTCGTCTGATCATCGAAGAATCTTGCACCAACATGGCGGAGCCGTAAGATCGCTGCACCCTCCCCGGTTCGGATTGGTCAAATTACTAGCCCTGCCGCAGGTTCGTGGCTACCTGGAGGAGGGTCCGAACGACGAGCGGTTGATAGGAAGTGAATTGATGCTGTGGAAGGCAGAATTGGTCCTAACTGAGCTTGACTATCAAAACTTCCCACATATCTGCAGCATCCTCCCTTGATCTCGGCCTTCTTAGCTGGGCATCAGCCTATAGACCTCCATACTATTCTTGCATACTCCTCCAGCTCTTGAACACTGAAAACAATATCACTCTCCCCAGGGCCTGGGTTTCGTAAGAAAAGAAGCCTAAAGGACAACACTAGCGCGTCACTAACGATGCTGAATGTTGGTGGGACTGTCGGATTCTTGATGATGGTGATAGTCTGCCGCAACACTGGTGCTAACATTCCTGTAGACCGGGTATTTGTTGCCCCAGGTCGTTCGACCCGTATATCCTCTTCCCATCTCTCGATCATGATTTCTGATCGCCTTCGGTCCCAATTAATCAGAAGCACGATTTTCACATCGTGGTCCGATGCAGCAAACCACCATCTCATATCTTGGCGTAAGTATTGCTGGGACTCAGAGTACCCGGCCTCGATGACGAGTGTTGGCCAGACACCATCGCGCTCTGGAGATGGGCCTCCTGAAGAATCGCCCTCTCCGCTTCCATCACCAGCCCCAGTATTTGGTTTTGTGTGATATATAGCAGCCCCGTTCTCATTCCACCTATACTTTAAGCCTATACTGGCAATCTTAAGAAAGACTTCCCGGTATATGCTTCTATGCATAGCTTCGTGTAGTATAGATGGAATTATAATAAAGAGTGTCTGTGATTCAGCATCATATCGGCGTAAGCGGACCTTAGGTCGTCGAGTTTCGCGATTAATAAGGTCGAAATTGATAGGATCAACAGCTAATCAGATAGTCAGTATAGATCAGATCAGGAAAAAGGAAAAAAGAAAAAAGAAAAAAAATATACCTGTGACTATGATCAAGCCTTTAGGACCAATGCAGGCCATCTCCTGGTTGAATCGCTCGATAGTTGTGAATTGCATCTTTGGTATGTCGTCATCGTCTGCCGTCACAGAAGTCGGAGGGGTAGATATGGACAGAGGTGATGCGGCCATCGTGGATGTGGAAGAGTTGAGACTTTAGAGATTGTGTTCTGGTCGAGGTGTTTGTTGGTGGCAGAAGGAAGAAAAGAAAGGAGATCTGGGAAGGAAAGTGTTGGTAGGTCACAATCGTTAGAAGCCGATCTGCAGTCAGTACAGGTCGTTGGTTCAGGTGGTTGTTGTTATTGAGAAGGAAGCAAGGAAGATATCCAGATCAGCCTGCTTAGGCTAGGGCTAAGTAGGCTATGGCCCGCCAGCCAATTGGCAGTTCCCTTCACTTCTCACGCCTATCAATCCACAGAAAGGGATCTTTGTTTGTCCAGGTTTGATTGTCGATTCGCGCGTATTTGTTGGGGTGTGCTAAGTATCCACTAGAGCCAAAACCGGCAGCCACTACACGCAGTTTTGGCCTGCCGCGGGGCACTTAGTCAGCACTGGAGCTTGAAAGCCCCCCATGGCGCAGCGATTTTGAGCCTTAATAGCGAACTCAATCACAATCCACCTCGGGCGACAGCACCCTGACCCTCTTGGCCCCGCCCTCCGGCCCTTGCATCATGTCCCCCCTCTTCCGCCTCCTGCGCTCGTCCTGGACCTGCTTCCACCTCCGCAGAGGCTCCCAGGCCTGGTGGCGCAGAGCCTCTCCAGCGGTCGGCCGATCATCAGGGCTCCACGATAGCATCTGTCGCATGAGACTGTGCAGGGGCGCGGGGATCTCCCCTTTCTCCAACCTCTCGTCCACAGCTGCGAGGATCCGGCGGTGGAGCGCCCTATCTACCACCCCGACACGCGGGGGGGTACGCACGAATGCGCGCAGCCACGACGCAGCCAGGGACCAGATGTCTGCCTTGTTCGAGTAGGGTGTGTCGGGCGAGCTGGTCCAGACCTCGGGGGCGACCCAGTAGCCGGCATGATCCGGTACGCCATAGTCGCAGGAGGTGACGGCAGAAGAGATGGCTGCCCGTGTCGCGGGCTTCTGCCCGGGCGCTCGCAGCAAGACCAGGGATTTGGGCTTGATCCTGCCGTGCGTAAAGCCCTGTTCGTGGATCGAGCCCAGCCCCGTCAGGGTCTGGTGGAAGAAGGCGAGGCGGCAGCCATACGTGACGCCACGCCACTGCGCATCTGTCGCGGCCTCAAAATCAGACTCGGCCATCGGCATGGAGTAGAATACCTCCTCGTGGCCTGCCGCCCCGCGCCCCTCGAGAAAACAGGGCGGCGAATCCCCATGCTCACACCAGGTCGTGATCATATCCAGCACGCCCTCGCCCGTGCCGCGGACTGCCGATGCTACCTGTAGCTCGAGCCTCGCGCGGCGGCCCACCTCCGAGTCCCGCATGTACAGCATCCTCTTCACCGTCATAGGCTTCCCGGAGGGGAGGTGGACCCCACAGTAGATGGATTCCCCACGGCTGGCCGCCAGCGCGCCATGCACGACAACGTCCCAGCACATGCGCTGCCTCACGGTCGGCATAGGTTCCAAGGGCCTGGCTGGATGGATGCGGCAGATGCGATCGCGTTCCGCGATGTACCTTCCGAAGTCCCGGGGGTCGAGGCTGAACTCGAGGACAAAGTTGTAGTCGCCAAAGCGGAGGTGGTTGTGCTGCCGGAAGAGCACGCAGGACGCGTCTGCCCGGTCGCTGCCCCTCAGCACCAGGTCGGTGCCGTCCTCGCGGCCGTGCCTGTAGACGATGGGCAGGGAGCAGACGTTGCGCAGCAGCAGGGCCCCGGAGTCTGGATGGAATGCCAGGACGGCGTGGACGCTCCTGATGGCCTCGCGGGCCTTCTTGGAGCCCTGTGAGTTGCCGGGCGGGCAGAGGAGGATCTCGACCTTGCAGTGCGGGGCCTGCATCTCGAGCAGCCGCGGCAGCGGCCCGGCGCCCACACGCCATCTACCCAGCGGGGCGTCCTCCGGACCGGGCAGGGGTGGGAGCGACAGGAGGTAGGCGATCGAGCTGTCGTCCTTCTTCAGACCCGGCGTCGGGCTGGTGGCGTGCACCAGCTCGAGCAGGTGGACCGCGGCGATGTTGGCCGGCCGAAACGTCGCGAAGTGAAGTCCCTCTGCTCCACGGGCCGCCTGCTGCTGGTTGCGAACGGCCAGTTCCATCTCGGATGCTCAGGGTGTGTGTGTGTGTGTGTGTGTGTGTGTGTGTGTGTGTATGAATGAAAATGCACCTGCGCTGGACTTTGATCTCGCAAGAAGGTAAGAGAGGGAGGGAAGAAGGAAGGGATAGACAGCCATGGCGGCCGGTGCATAGGGATATTTATGTCCATGAGAGACGGCCCGTTGAAGCAGGACAGCAAACGAAGTGAATTGGCCGTTTGATCTCATGTGACTATACCGTTTGTCCTCAACTCACCGAGGGCGGCTGTACCCGGGCAGCCGCATGGAGAGGTGGGCCATGGTGGGCCAACCTTCGGGGTAAACAGGCCTGCCTGCATACTTAGTACCCTGTAGTACATAGTGCCGACCTTGGGGGAGCAACCCCCGTCTGTCTACACCCGTGCTCACGTGACCACCCTCATGCCAACCTCGAGCCCACCTCATGCGGCCACCTGCCGGCTCCCCCGCGAGCATGCCGCGCAACAGCCGCCATCCATCAGCAACAGCACCCCCGGTCTCCTCTTGCCGCGTATCTGTAACCGATCAACCTCCGAAAGCCTTCCAGGGCCGCCTTCCGGCAATATCATCAAGGTGCCCGGGCAGAACGAGACCTTAATTCGGTCCGGGATGTACCCGGGTGTTTATTTGGCAGGGTCGCAAGTCTGGGCTGAGTCGTGATGGCCGGCCCAACAGGGTTATATATATATATATATATATATATATATATATATGATCTCTAAAACCCTAGAACATTGCACAAGCAGAGGCATACCCAGACATTGGGACAGGTGGTGTAACTCTAGTAGATACCCTTTGTGAGATTTCTTGCATGTTGCTCTCATCTTTGCAATTTGGGTTGATCAACAGCACTCTGCGGGAACACAGCCGAGAGCGCTTATACGTTCACCCATTACACTGGATCCCGCAACACCTACGGCTTCTAGAATGCCGACTGCGCGAGGAGGCCAGACCGAAGACCAAGACAGAGAATGCCGAGAGCTATGCGCCGGCCGGCGCGACACACGTCCAGCAGCAGCATCAGGCCTTAAAGCTGCCGACCAAGGCCATCACTCCTACAGCAAGAAACTTACATCACGGGGGACTCAATCACTGACAATACTGCGGCGGCCCGGTGGCTTCTTGAAATGCACGGCATCCGCCACTCCAAGCAAGTACCCTCAACATCCTGACACGGATCTTGCTGATGGAGCCCACCTCTCAGCCTCAACCAGCACGTTGCAACCACCCTGCGAACCGACGGCGTCTTTTCATGCTCCTCATGTGGCTCGACCACTCCCGCTCTTGCTTGTCCCGACCCCCCGACAACCGTAGAACTGCGCCGTGACAAAGTCGGTCAAGATTCCAGCTTGCAACATACACAACCCGCCGGCCCTCCACACCCAATAGAGAGAAGGCAGCGTCGTCTCCGACCAACAGATAAGGTAGGAGATCCATTCACCGCGGCTGTTCTGATCGCCCTAGCCCAAGAACAGAGGTACCGACAAGACACAGGCGCAGGGACGGCGGAAGAAGCGACCGCAGCAGAGATACCGAGCTCAGACACTACGCCCTCGAGGGTCAGGCCATCAGCTCCTCCATCCCATTTCACAGAGGAGGCGACCAGCATGTACGGTGGTCCCGTCCCGCTGCTGTGCGCCATCACCACGGTCCGTATCCTGGGGCCCATCGATCCTGTTACTTCAACCCCACCTCTCAAGTCCTGCCGTTTTCCCTATTCCTATTTGTTTTGGTCACGGTAAAGGCAGCGAGCATGACCGTCCAGGGGTCAACGCAAAGAAGGCCCCAATAAGAAACCTGGAATAGCCCTCGAGGGGCTGGTGAGTAAATGCTACAGGTATGGATGGTAAGCTGCAGGGGGCCGAGTTAGGCATCCATATCAACTATACAGAAATAGGAGGCAAACCAGAATGATTTTCCTGCAATGTAGACGAAGTGGAGGAGACGACGGGCGACATGCTGTTAGGATGTTTACAATCCCTACTGGGATTGGTGTAGAACCAAGAGCAGCCTTGCAGGCGCCTGAGAGCCTTATCCTTCAGCCCCCACCCCCCAACCCAAAAGGAAATACCACACATATCAGAGAGCATTCCACAAGGCAACATCGTTCCAAAGGCATTCTGAAGGGGTTGGAGCAAGCCTGTGGAGCCCGGTACATTCCAAGTTACCTCCTACCACCGACGTGTAGACAACTCAAAAAGGGTCCTACGTCGGGACAATGAGCAATACAAGCTGTTATCGTCACTACCCTCATGGTGTCCAAAGCCGCTGGTGGATGTGGAATAATCCAGGAGAGGCAAGACCGTTGGGCAGGTGTGGGGGGATCCGGACAGGCTGCGCTCGTGGGTTTCTGCATGCCGTTTATCCATCATCACCATGGCGGCTGGGAATTTATTGCTACAGTTACACCAGCACATCCACCCCCCCCCCTGTCCCAGTCCCGAAGAAGAACACTGCTTGCCCTGTTGTCATGTCTGCAATATGACAGATGGTATAGTACGTGAGTCTTATTTGTAGATGTTAGTCTTGGAGGGCGGGAGGGCCTTGAGGACGACCGTAGTGTGAAGACCGGAGAAGTCCATGGTGGACAACGGGTTAGAGTGAGAATCCACAAGAAGTCCGGCCCGATTCTCGTGGCCAAGACGTTGCACTTGTACTGGTTGTTCGCCGCTGTCGTCTCCGCCGCCGGGCCATTCTATAGCAGCAGGTGCATCCCGTGTATGCACACCGCCATCGTCAAATACGACCGACGATGTTTTGACAGGCGAGGACAGCCTGATCGGTGCGTGACGATGCGTGTTGGTCGGAGAGGTCGAGGAGGTCGAGGGAGCCGAGGCGGTAGACTGGGGGTCCATAGGGAGGGGGTCGAGGTTGGAACCTGAAAGGACGTCAGCACGCAAGACACTTACAGGATCACTTAGGGGTTAAGGGGGGGAGAGGCTGCGGTGAGCAGGCCTTCAGCAGACGGGTTAGGTAGCCCCCCGTGACCCGGCAGTCTGAATATGACATGCACGAGACGACAGGATCCCGCCCTCCCAGGCTTTCTTCTAGCAGCAGAGCCGCCTTGACTCTATACGACGAAAGAAGAAGGAGAAAAAAAAAGGGGAGGGGGGTTTGAGGGGCGATGAAGATGGACATCGTATCCCCGCACGCTCTGACCGAGACCAACACGGCGATATAGTCCATCATATTCCAAGGGCTGTGATCCCTCCTCTGCCTTGCCCTGCCCTGTCCTGCCCAAAAAAAAAAGGCGGCGCAGTTTCGTTGGCGGCGACATCGAATGCCCTGCCCATCCCATCTCATGCTATGCCATACAGTGAGAACAGAATAGAACAGGGCTGTCTCTGCCCCTTCCCGAGACTCAAGGTCTTTCACTGGCCGTGGGCACATCTCGCCAGTGAGCAGAAGCCTGTCGAATTGTTGAGGACGGTCTTGGAAACGAACAAGACATTGACATATCCGCATCAGAGTCCAGTGAGGGTGGTCTGTTAGGGCCTGATGCAATGAGAGGCTCAGCTCTTCTGGTTGGTTATGAACACAATCATCAACAATAATAAGTTCAGTGTCTGCACTATGGCCAGCTTTCCCTCTCCAATGCCTATGCCTGTGTCCACGAGTCTACACCTGCGCCTGAGGCTCCCCATCAGGAGTCTGCTAACCTACCAGCCAGTCCTCAACCTCAAACAAGGCCACACTGCAGCCCACACATCCAGCACCAACACACCACAAACCAGGCGGCCCAAGACCGAATCCCCGTATTAAGTTTAGCAAAGGAGGTCAGACCCTACCTTGCAGGCTCTGCATAACATTGTTGACTAGTCACAGTTCATTTCATAATATAACCACCATGATTTATATTAAGATCACTGGGTCCTCCTAGCCTGAGGTGGATGATCCAGGCAAGCACCTCTCGTGTTGACCTTATGCTGAGGATATTAACTATTCCTTGTTGTCCTCACTCCTCAGTTGTCCTCACCTCCTCCATCGCTCCAGGCACTCCAGTTGTCCTGGCACTCCACTTGTCCTGGCTTCTGCTTGTAGCAGTACCCCTCTAGCTGGTCGGCCACTGTTGGTTGATAGCTATGGGAGCTCCGGCAGCAGGGCAATATCCACCAACGGCGACAGCCAAGGTCAAAGCGGAGATGCCAGTTATGATGGAAGCAGCCCCCCCTCCATTATCTCGCCGGCTCTGACCGACTCGTCATCAACTGCTGTTCCAAATGCCATCTCTCGTTCAGCCTAGGCTCAGCACCCTCCTCCTGTGCCTAGCAGGGCACCCAGAGCTGCCCCACCCCTTTTCTCTCGAGCCCCTGCTCAGCTGACTTCATCAGCCCTTGTCCTGAATATGCACGAGTTCGGGCCGGCATCATGCTGCCAGCATCAATAAGATGGCCTAGGCCCCGCCCCTCTTGCATCAGCACCGTTGCAGCCCATCGTGCCGGCGTGCCTCTTGCTAGGCCCTTGTCTCGCTCGGCTGTCCCTTCCCCTCCCCCGATATGCCACAGCCGCGAATTGCTGCGTAGGCGTAGTGCTGCTCGAAGCTGTGCTCCTGGTCCCGGGGTGGCAGCGGGCATTTGCTCCTAGGACGGGATACTGGTTGGCGCCTTGCCGCCAGTGGGCCACTTTGCAGGAGGTTACTCCACGGACAAGACGCAGTAAGCAACCAGCCTGCGGCAGCGATTGGCATCCCGTATATAGATTTTTTGATTATTTTCCCTCCCAGAGGTGGGGAAGATGAATCTGCTAGGCTTTACAAGGTGCTAAATGGTCTCTCCGGTGGGGTGCGAGTTGGAGATAGTGTTGCAAAGACATATAAGAACGTACCCCTCATATATTCTACGGAAGACAACGTCGGGTTGGTTGCCTCGTAGGACCACCCGCGAGCCCCCCTCAGGCTCAGGCTGCGGAGCTCTCGTCCCGGGCTGTCATGCCTGTTGTCAAGCTTGGGAGGGACTTGTGAAGTCGTCGTATGATTACCGGCAACAAATGCAAGACAGTGAGATACAAGTAACACACCCATATGGTGGGGGCGGTGCATCCGGGATGGTAAACGAGACGACGTCCTTAAGGTGACGGTCGACGGCGCGGTGTTCGAGTCAAGGAGTATCTCTCGATCAGCGCCTGTACAATGCATTCCGTACGTACATACGAGAGATTGGATACGTTGTCACGAGTTTCGTCCCGGGGAAGTCTGTGGCGATGACCTGTGTTCTGCAGTTGTGGAAATGATCAATATCCCTCTTTACCTATATGTCCACCATCTCGTGGATGTTAGGCCTGTTCGCCTGCACGCTTGTCTTCGGCAGGAAGTACTTCGGGGTTGCAAATCCTGTCCAGAGACATCTTTATTCTGAGCCGGCTGCCTGTCAGCAGGTATGAACTCAGCGTCCAAATCACGATCGAAAACGCCGCTTATATGTATACCCTAGAGTACCACGCCTTTGCCCATGCTCCTCGTGCCATGTTTGGGTTTGGGGGGGGGGGGGGTAGGGAGGTGGCCTGCTCATCAGGACCAGATTAATGTGGAGTGCGCCACGGGCAAAAAAAAAAAGACTTCTTCTTGTTTAGAACCTGTCGGCCCTTCCCTCGACTACCGGCTCCGTCACAGCCTCGACCCAGTGCTTCCTGAGCGGACCATCAGCAACAGGTGGTCCCATCCCATGCCCCTCTCAATAATAACGCCGTAGCCCACCTCTTTTAGGCTCCCTCGGGCACATCCTGTCCCATGGGGGAGGGGTTGGGGGGGGGGGGACAGACTTATTTTTTGTAGTAGTGGGCCATCTCCAGGCCGGCCCTCTTGAAACCGCACTTGACGTAGAAGCCCTCGTTGGCCTCGCTGCAGTCGAGGATGGTCTTGTAGCAGCCGACCTTCTCGGCGATGAAGTCGAGGGCCTGGATGAGGCGGAGGCCCAGCTTCTTGCCCTGCTGGTCCTTGGCGACGGCGATGTCCTCGATGTGGCCGACCAGGCCGAGGTTGTGGATACTACCCGGGCAGACGGGGAAGGGGGGACCGTGTCAGCACAGGGAACACCACAGCAAGGAGGAGGCTCGCGCAAAACCCGCCCGTAGCCACAGCGAGGGGTCCAGGTCGGCACCGGCAGCACGCCCGGCGCGTGCCAGGGGGGGGGGGGAGGTTCGGGCTTTTAGTTTCTTACAACTTCCTCTCCGCGATCAGCGCGCCCGTGCCGACGACCCTCGCGGCGCCGTCCTCGATGACCAGGACGTAGTAGCTCCCGTCCTGCCTCGCGATCCAGTCGAAGCGGCCCGAGAACTGCGCCTCGCTGATGTCGCCGACGGTGGTCAGGACGCGCAGGCAGTCGAGGAAGCCGGCGTGGTAGTCGGACCGGCGCAGGGCGCGGATCTTGTAGCCGGGGGGCAGGGCGGCGGCGACGTCCGGGGAGAGCAGGTCGTCGCCGAAGAGGCCTGCCTCCTCCCCGTCCGCCGGCGGGGCCGTTGTGGAGCCGTCCATCCCGCCGGTGGTGGTGGTGATCTCTGTTGGGGTCTGGGTGGTGGGCGCGGCGGCGGTGGGCTGTGTCGTCCCGTTCATGTTTTCCTGCGGCCTTTGGACAGGAGGGGAGGGGAGGGGCGTCGAGGAGGAGGAGGAGGAGGAGGAGGAGGAGGAGAGCTAGACGGCGGGATGGTTGTGCGTCGCCCTTGGGCGAAAGTAGCTACCACGACGACAACAACAAAGAAGACTTAGGACGGATTCGGGGAGGATTGGCGGTTGACGATCGCGAGATGGGCGGGTGCCGACGGGTGGTCTACGGCTGGATAGAACGAGTGACGTCGGAAACAAGGACGAGACGGCGAGGCGAGGCGAGGCGAGGCGAGGCGAAAGGCAGACAAGCTGACAAGTTGACAGCTTTTGGCTTGTGGTGGACTGTCGAGGACAGGAAGGTACTGTACCTATCTTCAACGCCCAGTTTTATTTATGTACCATGGTACAACTTTTAGCCTCTGCCCCTGAAACTATTTTGGGGTCGTGGCCCTGCAGGTCGGTTCCCACAGCGTGTGCCCATCCCCACCCCGCCTCTAAGCAGGTCGCTGGCACTACTACCACAGCCTCACCGACCCGTTGGGAATACGGGCTGTCGGGTCCTGGCCGACACGAGCCAAGCCCGTGCCCCCTCCAGACTGGATGGTAAGTGGTGAGTTCCATACAGCAGCAGCTCCAGGTATGTCGTCATTGTTCAGGGGTGGCCAGTACATACAAAAGGCCCTACTTAGGCCCTGGGAGCCCTGACCCTGGCATGCCCACCGTTCCCTTCTACTGTGGCCCCCCCCCCCCTCCAGTACTGTCGTTGTGCCACTGAAGGGAACCCACAAGCTCCTATGTAGGACCCTCGGGACCCACTCGCTGGGCCATGTCCCTAATCGGTTGCCCATAGGGCGTCGGAGTCTTCCTGGACAGAAGCAGCGTGAGCAGTCAGGGCCCAGTGGTGGATCGCGTTGATCCATTGCCCCAGACGCTTCTCTCCGGGCTTCCCGGAGTCGACTTCCTGCACGATAGCGCCATGCCACCAGGCCGGCTGCTCGATGCCACTCTTCAACTGCTCCGGCCGAGTCGGAGGATCTTCCTGGAAGGTAGGGTCGCGTACAGACCTCCTTGGCCGTATCGGGGGCGCCGTCGTTCCAGCCTTGGAAGAACGAACACTAGCCACGGCTGCCGGAGTCTCGTGCCTGGCACGATCAAGCTGACGATGTCTGGCTGTATGAACCCACCATCCATCCCGAATGGAGAGAAGGATGAAGATAGCGAGGTCGCTAAACCTGGTGCTTTCATCGAGAGGGGCACTGGCCTTGCCCTCTGCGGACAGTCGAGAGCGGCAGCGGTTGTACAAAGCTACAGCTGCCAGCATAGCCATCTCACTCAGCCTCTGTGCGTGACCCTCCCCTGTGGTGAACTCAAAAAACAAGTATGGAAACGCAGCAGTTTGGTGAAAGATGCGGGTAGAGTAGCCGAGGGGCATGCAGTGACTGCTGCCAGGTCGGAGCAGGTAGGTGAGCCAGGGCGGTGCGACCTCGGGAAAACTTCCTCGACCCGTACCGGAGCCGGACCTTGAAGGTGGTGCGTGCCACTGTTTGTCGAAAGCCAGGAGGGAAGCAAGGGAGTTGGCCTGCTCGACACCGAAGTTCTCGCTGTCGCTGTCGCTGTCGCTGTCGCTGTCGCTGTCGCTGTCGGCCGGGCGAGTCCACTTCACAATGTACTGCTCGATAACCCGGGTAGGGTTGAGGTGGGACTTGGGGTGATGAATACCCTCGAGCACAACCTTATCTTTCGTCCGCGCAAAATCTTTTGCGAATTTGGCGAAATCGTCTTCGCTGACGATGACCTCCCACAGGTTGTTCTTGTCCTCGTTATTCCTGTCGTCACGTCCTGCGGGTGTTTCCTTAGGCAGAGACATCCGGATGGTGAAGGTCAGGCCGTTGGTCTTGTCGGACCCAGGCGTCTTGCAGCGCAGTAGGACTCCTAGCTCGGCCAAGGCATGGCCGACGGACTGTGACATCCCCGCTCTGGGTGACAGCTCAGATGGGTGGCCGGAGCCGAGGATGTCGTGTTCGTGGTTGATGTTGCCTTCTGGTTGACAGACGTCGTCGGGTCGGGCAAACTCCCAGGCCGCAGCAGGGCCGTGGTCCATGCAGCCTTGTTGTTGATGGCTGTTACTGACTGGCTCGGACTTCCTCCCAGAGCGCAGCAGTATCGAAAGCCGGAGAGGGAGGTCTAGACTGTTCGGTAGAGGTCGAAAGAGGGTGACGGTCAAGGTTAGACGCAGCACCTTGGTCAGAGGGAGGCAGAGGGCGAGGATCTGTGGTAGGTGATGCTTTTTGAATCCTGGGGCCCAGGGTGATGGAGTCAGGGCCACATAGAGGTGATGGGTCAGTTTCTTTCTCGGCCTTTGTCTGATCTGGAGGTGGATGAGGTTGGTTGGGCAGACAAGGCGGGGGATGAGGTAGGCCGCTTTCGCTGCTGCTGCTGCTGGTTGTGATGTTGTCCATTGTCTGTAATCTCACCAAGAGGCTTCCTCTGTCTAGTGAATGGGGTGGCCATGGTGGAGGAATAAAGCAGGCTGCTTTCGCTGCTGCTGCTGGTGGTGGTGGTGGTGGTGGTGGTGGTGGTGTCGTCCGTTGTCTAAGTCTTACCGAGGGGTTTCCTCTGGCCAACTGATGGCGGTGGTGGAGGAGTCGAAGCTTGACAGAGCTCTGGAGGGGGTGCTGTTGCTACGGCCGACATTCAGTCCAGCCTCGACGCGTTCTACAAATAGCTGATCTACCATGTTTGGATTTTGGGCCGTCGTCCACAGAGTCGACGAAGTGAAGTGAAGTGAAGTGAAGTGCCGTGCCCAATTCACGTCGAGATCCCTGCTACACTATACGGCGTACAGAGTGAATAGTACATAGTACATAGCTACTTGTCAGGGACCCCCAGCTGCCACGTCGCACCCCTGCACTCGCCTGATAATGACTGGACGGCGGGGGCCTGAGGCCTGTTGCACCTGGGTTGCGTCACGTCCACTCGAGAAAGTTGCCCCTGGCCTCTTTCACATGCTCGGCACGAGACAAGCCCGCCCTCAGCTATCTTTGTTGGGGCGGCAGCGGAGAGAGACGTGGGTGATATGGGATGCTGGGCGCCAGCCGGTGCGCCTCAACGTACCATCTCCCCGTGCATAGTAAATCAATCACCGCCGGATCCTCCATCAGGTTCCCTCTCTCGTCTCGTCAGCCGACGTGCCCACCTCAACAATCCTCACCACGTCCTCCCCCGTCCTCCGCGCCGAAACATTGTTTCGAGCCAATATCATAGGCGCCCCCGCCTCTCGCCAGGATGCCGCAGGTTGAGGACGATGGTGGTCCGGGAAGGGCGGGCGACATCACCAGGGCGGCCGCGGGAGACCTCGGGCCCCAGCAGCGAGGACTCTTGCCTCCCCCGCCGATCAGGACCCTCCTCCCATCTCCGGTGGCCTCTGCCATCAGCCTGTGGACGCGTTCGGCGGGCCTCGCCCTCCGCGTTGGCACGGTCATAGGGGGATACAGTCTCGGTGCCGCCAAGGCCACCACCCTCTCGAGTCTCGAACTCGGAAGGGGGATACTGGAGGGCATCCTGCACCGCGCCGGGAACGAGACCTTCCTGAGGTCAAACTCGGACCTGGACAGGGCCGATGCGGAAACGGTCATGGAGAGGAGCCTCGAGGGTCTCCACCTCGCCCTGTCCCAGGTCGTCTTCTGGACGACCGCCGGCTTCCACCTGACCGGTACGACACTCTCCACCATCTCCGGCATATCTCAGTTGACATTGTCGTACCTCGACTCCATCCTGGGCTCGACCGAGTCCTCCAGGGCCATAGCGAGCATCATCACCCTGATCCGGCGCGAGTTCAACAACCCGGCGACCGGTCAACCTGGGGAGAGGGTTGGTGTGTTCGACCTGATAGTTGGCATCGTCGGCATGGCATACTTCCAGAGGTGGGCCTGGAGGCTCCTCGAGGAGGAGAGCCGGCGGCTGCAGGCCCAAGAGGTGCTGTGGGACGTCGTCATCCTCGACGGCGAGGAGACCCTGGACTACAATAGGATCACCGATGGGAAGCGGAGCGACGGCGGTGGGCCGGATGAAAGGGTCATCAAGACGATACAGCAGCACGGGGCGGACGACAGCACCGGCGACGAAGGTCTTCCGGAGGTACGCCTCAGGCGCCAGATCATGAACGCCCTCCCTGCTGGGGCCAAGGTGGTCATCACCACCGAGACGGTGACCACGAAAACAATCACTGTCGACGTCTCGGGCACGCAGCCTAGCAGTCTGCCGCCGCCGCCAGGGGTGGAGCTCGTAGAGGAGACGAGGCTGCGGCCCTCCTCCTCGCAGGGGAACCAGCGCTGGTCCGCTGCATCGGACCACACGCTTCAGGGCCCGAACGACCCTCCGGCCGCGTACCGTGTCGTTTACCGGGTCGGCAAGAACGAACTGCGGAGCACGGAGATGGCTCGGGCCGGGGGTGAAGACGATATGCCTCGTTTCGTGGAACAGGTTGATGATTCAGATACCGACATCTCTGCCGACGAAACAGCTGTTTCCGACGGTGATAAGGAGGAGGACAGGCCCACACCACCTCCCAAGCCCCCGTCTTCGTTGCGCCCGGGTTCTTCGGTCGAGACATCTGGACGAGTGTCCACCTCATCACGTACAAATCAAGGCCGGGTCTCTCCCGCCCAGACTCGCAAGGGCAACGCCGCAGACTGGAGACAGACCACCCTTCCTACGCGGGGTCCCGAGCCTTCAGCAAATCAGAAACGGGCCAGGACGCCGGCATCCCCTCGGACAGCATCATCCAGCAGCACCGACCTACCACGGAAGAAGCAGCAGCCAATGCAGTCGATGTCAAAGTTGTTGTCCAAGAAGCCGACCAAAGACACCTTGGAACCGCCGCAGCCTACGAAGACACCAACTGAAAAGAAGGGCGGCCTGCGCAATGTTCTGAAGAAAGGCGCAGGGTCTACCAGCTCCACTATGGTGACCAGGGACGCGAGGGAGGTTGAGGCTTCACGGGCGGATGCAACTTCCAAGGCGAAACCGCCAGCCAGGGGCCTTTCCGGAGGAAGCACCGCAGGTCCAGCCAGGCCGCCTTCAGCCGCCGCAAAGCAACACCTGACTGTTCCGGACCGTGGCTCGTCCCTTATCCCCGGCAGGGAACCCCCCCCACCGCCAAAAGGAGCTCCCCGAACAGCACAGGCAGCAGCATCCGGGAAGGCTCTCACCTCCCGGGCCCTGGCCGAATACACAGGGGACCTGCAGCGTAGCCCTTCGAGAGCCAGCTACATATCGATACACGAGCGCCGGAGAGACTCGCTCGTCTCACAGACGGATACCTTCTCCATACGCTCTATGGAAAGCCACAGGCCTGTGTCCCCTGCTTTTGCACGGGGCCATGTGGCCAAGCCCAGGTCGGAAAGGGACGTGAAGCAACAACCCCCGCCGTCGCCTCCGCACCACCAGAAAGTGGCGTCACGCCGCTATTCGCCCAGCATCTACACCCTCAAGACCACCGACTCTCAGACCTCCCTCGTTCCCTATCACGAACCCAGTCCCTTTGCCAGTGCGGACGCCTTGACAACCCTTCGTCGTACGGGGACGCTGGACGCCATGTTCCCACGCTTTCACCTGCTACGAAATATTACCCGCTATATGCGCTACAGCTCGGCCTCCTATGGGTCCAATTTCCTCAAGATGCTCGGGATCTCGAAGACCATGCCACCCATGCTCAGAGCACTCGACAGTACGAACCACGAGTTGCGGTACTTCGCACACCATACCCAGTCCCCTCCGCAGTCGATCCTGCTGGCCTCCTTCGTCGATGCCCAGGGAGGAAGCGACTCCACGGGGTCGACAGAATCGGGGGTGCCGTTGGTCCACTATATCTCCATAGACGACGAGTCCAGGGCAGTAGTCCTGGCCTGTCGTGGGACACTGGGCTTCGAGGATGTCCTGGCTGACATGACGTGCGACTACGACGACCTCGCCTGGCGCGGCAAGACCTACAAGGTGCACAAGGGGGTGCATGCCTCCGCGAGGCGGCTGCTGTACGGCGGCGACGGGCGAGTGCTGGTCACCATCAAGGCAGCGCTAGAAGAGAACCCCGACTACGGGCTTGTACTCACGGGCCACTCCCTCGGAGGTGCTGTGACGGCCCTGCTGGGCGTCATGCTCTCTGGGCCCCAGGATGGCGGCACCTCCTTCGTCACTTCCGACGGGCCACACCGCCGGCTTCTCCCCCCACCAACCAACTCCTCTTCAGCATCGTCCGTCCCGGATATCTTCCTCCCTCCTGGACGGCCCATCCACGTCTATGCCTACGGCCCCCCGTCGACCATGTCCCCTTCCCTGCGCCGGGCCACGCGCGGACTGATCACCTCGGTCGTCCACGGACAAGACCTGGTACCCTACCTCTCCCTCGGCGTACTCCACGACTTCCAGGCCGTTGCGCTGGCCTTCAAGACCGACAATGCGGAGGCGAAGCAGGAGATCAAGCAGCGCGTATGGGAGGCCCTGCAGGGCGGCCTGATGGACAGGTGGACAGGCAGCAGAGGCGGAGAGGGCGACGGCACCGCCGCCACCGAGGAAGACGAGAAGTGGGCCTTCGCAGCCTTCAAGACGCTCCGCGCCAGCATGATGAGCGAGAAGCTCCTGCCGCCAGGCGAGGTCTTCGTGGTCGAGACGGAGAAGGTCCTGCGGCGGGACGCCTTCATCGATCCCGACGGCCCGAAGGACACCGGCAGCGACGGGAGGCAGAAGGGTAAGGAGGGCCACAGGTACGTTGGCCGCCCGGCGAGGAGGATCGTGTTGAAGTACGTCCGGGACGCGGAGACGCGGTTCAGGGAGGTCCGCTTCGGCGCGACCATGTTGACGGATCATAACCCGGCCAAGTATGAGGACGCGCTAGACGGGTTGAGGTTCGGGGTCGTCGAGTCTTGACGTGCGAGGGATGTCATCCCCACCCTGGGTCATGGACGAGGAAAAGGGGATGGGGGGGGGGGTGCTCACTGGCCCGTTGGGCCTGCATCCATGTATGCTCATTGATCTCGGAATGTCTTTTTGCATCCATATGAGGCGTTCAAATGTTGGCATGTGGTCAGGGGGGGGAGGGCAAGAGGGAACACCTGGATAGACAAGGTTATGTACATGGCAGTCTCCTCGCGTCCGTGAGGTCCACACCACCACCACCTTATCAACAAGGCCGTAGTGCAGAAACAGCACCAGCACCCTTCACAACAGCGCAGCGCAGAACACACCACTCGTGGATCCATCTGTCGGCCGCGAGAGTGGCATTGCCTTCTTTCCATAGTCGCCTAGACGAGCCAACCGCACCGCCATTCCTTATAAAAAGGTCCAGCGCCGCGAGCTCAGCCGGCCCAGCCCCAGAGGAGCACCCGAGCCCAAAGGGGTCTTACCGCTCGGGACATCCTCGCTCGCAACATTCCTGCACTCCATCCGCGAGAACGCCAACCAGACCAGGGCCGTAGCTGAACCGGCGGCCTAGAACCGCGGTTGAGAAGAAAGAAAGAAAGAAAGGAAGAGGGCAGGCAGGCAGGCAGGAACAAGCAATGCCAGCTTCAGGGTGCGGCCCCCACCCCCCCCTCCCCCGTTCCGGAGTCCTAAACTCGAGCCCAGGCACGGACCGCGATCGGGACGAGAAGATGTTGCGGCAGTACAGTTATGATATGGGCCTTAGCTCCCGGTTGCTGGGAGGTCCTGTGTGTACTTCCGGCATGTGCCATCCGCCGTGGAAGGGAACGGGGAAGTGGAGGATATGCCTCTTGGAGAGTATCAGCCTTCCCACCTGGCCGACGTCTTTTCGTCTCTCTGCCTCCCGCGGGGGGGGGGGGGGGGGGGGGGGGGGGGGGGGGGGGGGGGGGGGGGGGGGGGGGGGGGGGGGGGGGGGGGGGGGGGGGGCA